>KI422596.1:35450-67286 GCA_000473375.1 Anopheles culicifacies | reverse complement strand
AAAAAACAATAATGTAACGATAAAAATGCAAACATAAATAAATTAATTACTGCTTGCATTTATTAAACCAGAAATAAATTGGAAACAATTACTATTTTAAATCTTTGCGATTTAGCATTCAAACCCTCACAAAAAACGTTTTGAAAGCATAAAAAATACAAAACGAAACACCCGGAACCAAATCTGCGACTAAAATAAACACTCTTGCGTCGAGAAACGTCCCACAGCTCATCCGGGTCATCAACGCCATCAACGGCATCATCATTCGAATATTGAACGCGCTGAGACTAAGTGCAATCCAAAACATAAAAGGAAGACCAAATCGGGCGTAGGGGAAGCTTATTTCATTTAATATGCAAATATATCCTCACCGAAGCTGTGCATCCACTGTGTAAAGCGGATCCATTTTTATGCCCTTTCTAACGAGTTTCGTCACTCGCTCAGCCGCACATGATGAGGAAATGAACAGCTCCCACGGGGCATCTGGTCCCGTTTTAAGTTATGCACGCTTTTATGCACTGGCGGCGGTGCATAATCCTTCCCTTTTCCATTCGACCATCAAATCCATTGTCGGCTAAGCGCACCAGCGTAATATGCATCCATTGTTCCGTTGCCGCGTGTACGCGTGTGTCTTTCGTTCACTAACGCCACTAACTCTACCTATGCCAAAGAGTTGCTGCCGTACCACAACAACAGCCTGATCCGATCCATCTCGGATTCTAGCCTCTGCGCATTAATGATGCAGTTGTGTTGAAATTTTAAATTGTCAAACTTTTGATTGTATTTTTATTACCAGCTGTGGGTGTATTAATGTAAATAGTGCTTTATTTTGTTACAGGAATTATGGCAGTTGCATTAAATTGAGTTGAATAAAGGCAACTTGATGACTCGTATCGACGCAATGACTATGCGTCACTGGAATTGTTTAAGAAGTGTAAGATTAATTATCATCTGTCTGCAACAATCAATAATTGTTTGAAAACAATCGTCTTCCGTAGATTGAGTTCCACTTCTTCAGTACACACATACCGATGCATAATTGATGATTGATTTGACAGGGAAGAATGCTTGATGCAAAGGAAATAATCATTGCCTTTTGATCCATTTTTAAACGTACACAATTGCTGCAATGATTGCATTAATTATGCATCAAATAAGAACATTTCCTGAATACGTTTCAATCAATAACAAAAGAAGTCCATGTTCCCCAGAGACTTAGTGATCTCTAAGTAACTATGAATGAGATTGTTAATGAGCATGCAATGGGCTCATTACACTGAAATGCATTTCTGTATGCGATGCAAATCAACAAAACAATATAAATTGCAGAAAAAAATCATTCAGTTCCACATATTTCCAGTTATACCCTTGTTTATACAACGTATTCCATTTTTTTGTGAAATGATAATGCTTAAAAAGCAATTGATGCTATTCTTGTGAGAGGTTTCAAGTTACTCCCGTCGAGGTGTCGAAACGTGCCTTCCCTGGCTGAACAACTCGTCCAAACAGTTTACGTGCCAACGTGGGAAAATGGTTCGCCGCGCCAAATTGAAATCTATATCCTTGTTCCGATAGCAATAAAACAAAATGCTTCTCATTACATGGCCAGTTGAGTGTTCAACAGTACCTAGTGAAGATCACTTCTACCAATTCACCCAAAAACAAATGAGGAAAAATACCTTTCCGTCAAGAGAAAAGAAAACCATTGTTGATGTCAGGCGAATATCTCAAAGATTTAGAATTTCCACCAACGAAAAAAAAAAACAGCAGCTGAAACGGTATCACAAACCCAAAATAAATACATATTTTTTTGCGTTGTTGTAGACGGAAAGTAAAAAAAAAACGTTGTTTAATACCCGCAACCATAGCAAAGGACACGAGACACTACACAAGCGAACGGGCCACATAAAATCGCCAGTAAAACTTTAATGCAAATTGAATTTTATGCTCAGCCCATAGCTACACGCCACGAACGAGCAAGTGATACTTTTTCTTCGCAAAGTTTCGGCATGGTGGTTAAATTTTGTTTCGCCACGTTCCGTAACCTCTTTTTCGACCGATACCGATCCGGCGCAAATGCCTTGTTGTTCGTTCGTTTTAAAATTATTCTCTTTTCCCGAACCGTAAACATTTGTTACCCATGTTCACCCACGATTGCTTCAAGGCGACGAGAAACGACCTTGCACCGTTGGGTCTTCCGTCTAGGCTGAGTTTAGAATGGTGCCATTTCATCGGCTTGATCAACTTTTTGTTACACAGTCAGACACAAATAACATCTGACGCTTCGTTGAGTTGAATCGTTACCAGTAGACTGCACAAAGAAAAAGACAATATATTTTGCTTAATGAACAATTTCATTTGGGGATACTGTTTTATAATCATTGTACAAGTGTAAAGTGATCATTACCTCAATTATTATGGACCACACAGGATTCAGCGCATTGAAAATATTTGAAATAAAACAATAATCAACATTACGATGTTCATTCTTAGCAAGAAATGCAGTTGCGAAAAAGTACGAAAATAATAAATTCTAATATGCGTATATTGTGATGGATTACGTGTTCAAGGTTTAATATAAAACAAAACGTTTCAAAGCAATTTTGTAGCTTCATTTTCCAAAAAGCAATATAACATTCATTCTTATAAAAATGATTAAGCCACATTATTGGATATTGTTAATGATCACGCCCTACTAAGCACGCAGTAACAATGGAATATACATACACCTCGGCACAGGTTGATAGTAATTCTCGCCAAAACGCACACTACACCACTTAATAAAAACTTCCAGTAAATCGAAAGTAAATCCCTCCGGTTTAGTACTACACAGCTGTAATAAATGGCAATCATTTCATAAGCCCGGATAGCTCAGTCGGTAGAGCGTTGGACTTTTAATCCAACGGTCTAGGGTTCAAGTCCCTATTCGGGCGGTAGCGACAACTTTTTAATTGAATTAAACAAAATATCGCACGCCACTTAGCTCCCCATTGTTATTTAAATTAATCAATTTCAGCTCCATAAAACCATCGAATAAAAAAAGCGCCAGGGAGGAAGGAATATTTTCTATAAAACGTATTGTTTAAACAACTCTCTTCGTTGTTTTTTACCTATTTGTGCTTATATATGCTTTACTGAAAACTATACTTCAGAAATGTTTACAACATTTAAAATCCACCTAAAAATGCTACCCAACACATAGAATATCGTTCCGGATCATTAGGAACGAAGAACGGGTTAAATACGGGTGAAAATATATTGGCCCGCATTAAATTGCAATAATCAATCAATGTGATATGTGATAAGGAAACGTCGAAAACACAATCCGAATGTTTCAGTTACGATCATTCCGTTTTTGTTTATTTTCACTCGTTCATTGTCTTTCCTTTTATATTGTAATAAATATTATTTTCCGCAATACATCACTATTAAATCGTTTTTACAACTACGCCCACAACATGTCAATCTTTTCTGTTGCGCAGTTTAGTTTGCATTTCCTTTTCTTCTTTCGACGATGTTTCTGTAATTTACTTCTAATGTTTGTTTATTAATACGTTACAATTCATGGAGTAGCTTCTGTTTAATCATGGGACAATTTTACGTACTGTCATTTTTATTCAACGTCAAAAGGATCATCGAAAGAGGTTTGAAATTTCAATTCAATAGAATAATGTTTTATTATTTGTTAGCTTGCGAGATTTACGGGATCTTTTAGCAGCAATTTTAATGAGTAAATTAATAAATTTGAAATCAAATAAGGCAAACGGATCACTAATATACATTTGTGGAAGCTAATGAATAACGTGCAACATATACAATGATTTATTGTTTTAGCGAAAAGAATTCCTCGGGGCATTTTACGCAACGCAAAAAGCTATCTGTGAGTTTAATTTTTCTGATAAATAATAGTATGGAAGTACTGCTAAATGACCATTGTCAAAATTGTTAAAGGTTAGTTTGATTGATTCGATTTTAGGTAAACAGAGATGTACAAAGATGCTTTCACTTTGATGTACAACAATCTTGCAAAATGTTTAGACACCTTATCTCTATCGATAACGCACGCCGACAAGCAGGTGATGGATTAGAGTACCCATTGAAACGAAAGTCCCTAGTAATTAACCAACAAAACAAATATATAAGCAGAGCATGTACAAGCAAAAGTAAAATATGCTCAATGCATGAACGTTTTGTTACAATTATATGTGAGGAATTAAACTTTGGAATCGTTTGGATACTCTTGAATTGGTAGCGAGAGATGAAACAAAACCCAAGAAGCTCTCGGAAAACTTATATACGTCAATTTAGGTTTTAATCAACCCAAAAAATTTATGTTTGGGCAGTAAAAGACAATAACAAGTTGGCATGCGTTGGAAAATAGATGAAAAGACATCCAAAGGTAAACAGTTTATTAGTTAAGTTGGTACCTTTGAAACTTAAGGTATCTTTGGTTTCTAATGTATTCAAATATGACTTCTTACAAGCCTCTCGATCCGTCTGCGAGTGTATGAGTTTTGCAACCAATGGATTAGTAAGCAAATGCAAACTAGAAATCGATATAACCAATAAATGCGACAGATAAGATTTCAGAGAGATGATTTTTAGGACAAGATTTACACTTGTTAGGAAGCATAATTTTGATGGCAACTACAAATTAAACTAATTTCCTATTTTAAAATACCGCTGCGTAGGCAAAATCGGCAAACAGAAGCTAACATCACAGTTCAAAATTAATCAACAAATTAATCTTACAGACATAACATCATTAAAGTTATTGCAATCCTGTACAGGAGCAATTCGTATTGCAACGAAAATTATATACAAACAAATCAAAAACATTACAAAACTGCAAACTCAGACATTCAACCAGTTTATCTCGAAGACCTAGACGATGGGCAATTTTGTGACTGCTTATTAAAACACTGCATCGATACAAATTTTAAGCACTGGGAAGCTTGGGAAATTGTAGAAATTAAATTATCACACATATTCAAACACACTACACACAAAGTACCGCAATATTTAACTCTATTATACTCCATATTTCAATTGCATTCGTTCTAATAGCAATTTGTTTTGCCTTACGAATATGGACATCCAGTCATTTGCTTATTTTTCGTTTAACTTCATTCTTCAATCACAATTGCCGTATGATTATTCTACCTCTTACCATTATACCGATCGACATCGTATCATATCTTTATAATCAGTGCTGTTTGTTGGTAAACCGTGTAACCAGTTGAAATATAGCATAATTTATATCGCATTTTAAGACACATGCATTGTAATTTTCAAATTTGAAGAATCCAAACTTTTTATAAAGTCTGGATAAAAAATAGTGCTGTTATCTGTTAACAGTGCGTTGCAACAATAATTTGAAATCATTATTTAATATTTAAAAAAAATATCCGCCCTTTTTCCTGCTATGCTTAAAACCTATCAAACAGCATTATGTTGTCTTTTGTGGCACTTTTTCTGTTGTTTCTTGTTTTCAACGTAATTCCAGGCACTGTTAGGGGCAAATTGCAGAATTCATCCCCGAATCAATGTAAATAAAATTTAATTTTTAGCAACCAGTTAGGATAGTTTAAAAAACAAGCTATTTTTAAGGCATTGCTTGGCAAATTATACACAAAATTAGATGGATCAGGAGAATGAACCAGTTTTCCCAACTACCAGTCTCTATTGATGTTCACGTGTTTCTGTTTTTGCTTTGTTATTGTAATATTTTTGTCATGTTTTAGCTATGCCTAAAGGAATTGTTGCAATCATTATCGAAGGAACTTGCTCTTCTACACCAGAAGATGCCTCACTATGAGCCGTTGTTTTTGTCACACGTAACACACACTCTTGCATAAATTTGACTAACAGCACACACACACTCCACATTATCGCAAATAATTAATCTAGTTAAAGGAACAATCAATTATTTGTTTGTAATCGCTTACTCAATTATGAAATACACTACTTATGTGTGCTGAACCTGTTATAAGACTTACAACGTACTTTAGCAAAATTTCCTAATTCATATTTGGAATGAACGGAAGAAGGCACCCATAGGGATGTAATAAATTATAAGGCATGTTGAACATTGTGCTGTTCAGGGCGAACACCATTCCATTCTCCGTTAAGAAATTTACTTTACGACGTTGAAATTTTGAGCAGTTTAAGTAAGAGCGTAAGGCTATCTTCTAGTTGAGAGTTCAAATAGTAATCGTAGAATAAATATTTATGTTTCTTACTAATAAGCAGACCAGCTGCTGTCACAGAACCGTTCTTCGTAGAAAAATCTTGGATCTAAAGGTGTGTAGTGTTGAAGATTGAATGTTGCATTTAGGGTTTGCATATTCTACCTGTTCACTTTTCGCCTAGTGTCTGTCACCACCCTCGCCGATGGTTGTCGTTGCTCACTGAGAAACTCACCGTTCATAGTACTTCCATTGCTACTTCCCGTACCAATGCCACTACTGGCAGAGGTGGGACGGACGTCCTTGTCAGGGCATTGGTCCATCGATTTGGTTCTATATTTGGCCGGTTTTTCCATTAAACGAGGATTTTCTATCAGCAGTTGATACAGCTGATTAACCTGTATTTGCTGTTGTGGTGCTGGTTGTATCTTCTTCGGCGGTAAGACTGGATCTGCAGAAGCTTCCAACGAGGACGTCCGTAACGTTGATTCTGTCACGGAGCTCGTCGGGTGCATGAACACAGGAAAGGTTTGTGAATTGGGCATACGTGTCGCTATATGCGCAGCATGAGCAGGAATGCGATCGTCTCGTGGGATGGGATCGACGGATGGTGCATTAGTAGCAGCTTCAACAATCAGCACAGCATTAGTTGCATTTACCGGTGGTATTGGTGGTGGAGGCTCTAGATGGGGATCGTCATCAGGATCATGTGGATTTGGTCGCGAGGGTAAAATGATTGCATCCGATCGTCTAGACAGCTGATACGGTTTGTGATGATGCAATTCCTGATCGCTAGTATGTTTTCTATTAAGTGAATTCAGCAAACATTTTAGATCTTCGTGGCTACCACGATGTGCCGCATTTGTCGAGCCAGTCGCAGATGCACAGTCACCACCGGTCCCAGAGTCCTTTGAAGACAGATCGTCGTCTAAATCGTCCGAATCAAGCTCTGTCGAGCGTACATTCGTTTTTGAAACTGCTGTGTAGAAGCCGGCGTGATCCCGACCAATAGTACCACCATCAGCACTCTCACCGTCATCATCTACGTTGGTCGTTATCTCACTACTGCGTACCATTGGTATTAAATACTCGAAATATCCGGCAGGAGTGGTAGAGGTGCCGACACCGCTACGCACAATTAAATTTGGCTGATTTATCTCCATCCCGGTGGCAAGATCTAGTTCTGTCTCGCCCGGACATCCACTGACAGAGCGACGTATCCATTTTTGCATACGATACATACAAATCATCCAAATGAGCGATGTTATCAGCACACAAGCAATAAGAGAAAACACGATCGTCAACCAAGATTTGAACATGTTTGCTTGCAGTTGCACTTCCTCCTGATCTCCTGATCCGTAAGCAGTACCAACATCTCCCAAATCGGAACCATGCATATCCTCCGGGGCGTCGACGACAATTAGTCGAATCGGACCATTCTCAGTGCTAAAATCATTTTCGAACCGACATTCGTACAAACCAGCATCGGTCATCTCCGTGTCGACGATAACAAGCAGTTGACCTTCTGCCGTAACGTAATGACGCTTTGTCAATCCGATTGGTTCTCCATCCTTCAACCAATAAATGGCTGGTTTTGGCGCTGCAGTTACCTTACATTCCAATACACTGGCTTTACCAATCGATATCTCTTGGTTTGTTACCGATTGACTTGCTTCCTGGTTGTCTAGCACTACAACTGATGCGTTAGCTCGGATAATTCCAGCAGGATTTTCGGCTGTACAGCTGTATACTCCCATGTCGACAAGTTGAACATTTAGAATAAGAAAAGCACCTTCATTCGGAATAACGCGCATTCGGCGTTCCTTAGCTGCGGGAAAATCATTTCCACCATCTTTTTCCCATGATATCTCTGGCTTTGGTTCACCCATTGCTGCACAATCTAATCGAGCCACCTTTCCCGGCTCAACACTTATGTCTGACGGTGTCTTCCGAAATCTGGGATACGTTCCAACGGTAATCTTCACTTTGGGCGAGTATACCACTCCGAAGCTGTTTGTTATTATGCATTGGTATTTGCCGGCGCCCGATTGTTGTATGTTTGGTATAATTAACTCCGTTGTTCCAATCGTACCGTTTTCATTATTTATCTGATGAATCGTATACTGTTCAGCAGGAAGTTCTAGATTATCCTGTTTCCACTTGAACGTCATCGAGTCAGCTGCAATCGATGTCGCTGTGCACACAAGGGACACGTTAGTACCTCGAATACCGAGTTGAGATTTTGGTTCATCGATGAGATGAGGTTTGGGGGAATCATCTAGAAATGGAACAATAAAAAAACATAGATCGTATAATAATAGGACATATAAATTATTATCAGCTCCTTCGATTCCAGAACACTACTTACAGCAAGAGAAGTTAGATGGATGTAGATCACGGATTAAACGATTTCGTAACCAAATCGGGTAAATACATTCTGCATCGATTTGGAATACCTCCTTCCGGTCCTTAATCCAGTGGTAAAACCACTCCAGTTTACAGTCGCAAATTAAATTAGTAGAGTTCATTATTAAGTTCTGTAAGTGAAAAATAAAACAATAATTAGTTATGGAAAAATTAAAAAATTATGTATTTAATTCAATAATCACCTTTAATCGTGGCGTATCCTTAAATGCATTGATTTGTATCGATGAGATATTATTTTGACTCATTTCCAGCAATGTAAGCGAATTTAAGCCCAGGAATGCATTTCTACTGACTGATTTTATCTCGTTTGCATTGAGGTACAACCGCTCTAGCTCGCTTAATCCCATGAATGGACCTCGCATATCCTCGATCGTCCAGGAAATGCGATTGCCGTTCAGGTAAAGCGTTTTTAACGATCTCGTTTCATTAAATGTGCCTTCACCAATCGCAGATATGCGATTTCCTTGCAAATTCAGCGTTTGCAAAACTGTCAACTCCTCAAACGTATAACGATCGAGTGATTCCAGCTGGTTGTACGAAAGATCCAAGCTGATCAGTTTCGGTGTAAATTCCCATCCGGATTGTTCGATTTCAATTATCCGATTATGAGCCAAACCTAGATTGGTAAGGCTGGTCAGATTAAAGAATCCGCCCTTCCGTATGGTAGTGATGCTATTGTTGTTCAGCTCAAGGATCGCTATCGCTAACAGCCCATGAAATACGCCAGCCATCAACGCTGGTATGCGGTTGTTATTAAGCTTCAGACTCTTCAATTGATTCAAGTTTTGAAAGGTTAGACTTTGCACTTCCTCCAAGCCATTGCTGCTAATCTCTCTGCAAATAAATTTCAAAAGCACACAAATAAATTGTTATAAAACCGATACAAAAATATTCTATACCATGATGGGAAACCCCCTTTTTGTAATACTTACAGCCTTTTCAGCGATTGCAACCGATCAAATGTACCTTTCGTGAGGGTACTCAACTTGTTGAAGTTTAAGTTTAAATACTGTAGATTGTTTTTCACCGGGAACGAGCTATACTGAACCTCCTGTATAGCGTTACGCGATAGATCGAGAAACTTCAGCGATGGCAGCCCCGCTAACGCTTCCATATCGATAGTTTCAATTTCATTGTTGCTCACATACAGCTTGGTGAGGTTTCTAACGCCCCTTAAAATCGGCAAACGTTGCAAACGGTTGTTGTTTAAATTTCTGTAATGAGATAGATAATGTTGGATAGAAACAAAATTGTTCATTTTTTTACGGAGTAATGTATTTGGAAGCTACTTACAACTCTAGTAGTTTGCGAAGGTCAGTTAATTGCGCCGAAATTGTTTCGTGGCTCAAATGGTTGGACGCCAGATCGCTATGAAAGAAGAAAAAAAACGTCAACATTATTTTAAAAAAAGATTATAAAGCGTTTCTAGATAAGGTAATGTAGGTGATTATAAATCAATCATGTTTGTTTTAATCTTCAAAGGTAAAGAGGAATGTCCAAAATGAGTCGTATTTTTTTATTATTTTGTTGTACAATCATATGAACCTGTGTGAGCGTTTGTTAAACTTACTAGTGTATTACTTGTACTATTTGTACCCTATCTAAACATTTTATGTTTGGATGTACCAAACGTTGTGGATGGATTGCTGAAAAATAAACAAAAACCGTTGAGCCAAAATAATCATACCAGCAGCGTAACAATTTGCCGATAAGATAAGTACAGAAAAAGGTGTGTTCTGCATCACGGAATAGAACCATTAAGCTTGATACAAAAAAAAACACAAAATATCATTCGTGACAGGCGTGATAAGAAGAAAAAGGATTGAAAGTTATGTTTGAAAACAAAATGTTACTACTCGTGGCACGTTCACACCATTCACGATTCATGTGCATTGCAGCTGCTGATATGATTTTATCAAATCACTATCAAGCCACAAAATTAAAATGTTTGATGTGCTATGACAAATTTGTTTAGAAAAATAATACATTATTCGTTACTCGTGTTAAGCATAACAAAAAAATGGCTAATATATCAATCCATTTTCATATGTCAGATTCTAAACATTATCATATCAGTGTTTTAAAAGATTCACATGATTTACAGGCGTGGGAACTGACAAACTAAGGCTAACTGTGTCGAAACTTTGTCATTGATTAGGAGAGTTTTTTTTCTCTATACCATAAAATAAAAAAAAAAGGTTGACTTTGATAAATGAAGAGACTTATTAATAAACTGTCAGTATGAACTGACGAATGCAATGATTAGTTTCTAAATAAGAAATGTATTATATTATGGCAATGAATACTGCGTATCAGTCGAACGCGATTATGTGAATGCTCTATAAAACAAACTGTTGTCTCGAAATCGAAAATAGTAAGAATCTTTTATCTCTTAAATATAACCGTCATCACAAGAATTCACTAACTACGTGACACGAATAAAGCTTGTTCCGTTTGTACAATACAAACAATTAGCCGCACACATGCGTGCTAGTTGGCACCAGGCAGACTGATCCGTTGTTTTCGTAGTAGTTGAGGAAGGTTTGCTGCGAGTGCTGCAATAATGCGCACACAGTGCACAACAAACTTGCATTTGCATTACTGCACAACGCACGCATCATCCAACCCGCTCGTCTGGTTAGCTTTCCTACTAGCCACATTCATGAATGGTCGAGGTTCACCTTCACCGCCCGGTTCCAACGTTGACTTCCTCAGGTCGATAGGAACCCCGCTCCGGTTCAGAACCCGTCAGTTTGCGGAACTAACACGTGTGTAGGCGATGACTGAGTGGTATGCAATTACCTCCGAGGTAATGCACGGGTAGGGAATGCACATGCGCGGGAGGACACACCATTATTTATTTGTAAGTGGGGTTTTCCTCGCTACCGCTGTATATTAAACCTGTTTCGCATGATGATTTCAATGATGGAGACAATCGGTCTAATCAATCCGCTGGTGGCAATTTAAATGCAATAAGTGAGATGTAAACCCGGGAACGCTAAGCGTACATTAAAAAAACATGCATATAAAAATCTGAATTGAATAAAATCCTCTCAGACCATATTCAAATATTCACATAATTAAAAAAATTAAAAATGTTGTTTAAAATATACGCACATCTTGCGTCAATATGTCCTTTCGATAAGCGAACCGTTTTCACAAACCAATTTGTAACGAATATCAAACTCCTCCATAAAATCATAATCGATACACACCCACATTCCATTCACTGTTCTGTTCAGCTCTATGCGTGTTGTTTTTTTTGGTTTGTGCAAAATAAAAGTGCAACTCCGCCAGCTGACCACAGCGATCACATGGATGCTGGGTGTGGTGTGATCAATTTTGAAAAAAAACCCAACACATACAACATTCCCCTTTGAAGCCGTTTTCGATTAGTCACACTGTTATTCCGCGCTAGCTGCCACTATCGATCCAACAGGCTAGCAGCCGGTTCTGTTGAATCGCGTTAAGGTTAAGCTAGTACATTGATAACCGTTAGATGTGGTGGTGGTGGTGGCTAACTAAATGGTCAATTTGCAAAATCATACCAGCCGTCCGTGCGACAAACGATCAGGTTTCTCACCCAACCATTGCACAACATAAGGCCCTACGAAGGGACAAACACAGTTTCTGCAATACATACGGAAATTTACGTAACGTACAAACATGCTTATTGCTTGTGCTGAATGATCGTTTCAGTAGGAACCAGTACGTATGTTAAATGTGATTGAATGCCTGCGTGTTCAATCATTCGGTGATAGATAAAGATAAAATAGAGACAACAAATATTTAGAGACTTTCGGACGGATAAATAGGTAGCTACAAAAAAAGCCTTCTTAATCCTTTCAAATTGAAACATCGATCACACCAACTGACTTTATACGCACACACACACCTAGGTATCTCCCTTTACCCTTTAGTCCAATTACTAACAAAATCTATCCACCATCTATGCACAATTGCTTCCATTTTGCTAGATTCGTACACATGTCCTTACGGTTAGCAGAAGATAGATTATCTAAATCGAGGTTTTTGCTGAGTTTACGTTTCCCCTTTCCTTTAAACACGATAAGTGCTAATATCTTTTTATACCAGGAACCGGTTGTGATAACATACAAATATTGTTTTTGTAAAGCTCCAGACTTACGAACTCTGATTTATGTATCAAAACATAGATAAAAAACAGCAGTCAAATAAAGGTTACCTCATGGTTACAGGATTTTTTTTTCAATATAGTTTTATTTATTTAATTTTTACATTATGCAACGTGATGAATCGGACCCGACCAAAGATCTGCAAATATTATATTGTGACACTCCAGAATGAAACTAGATAAGTTTCGATCCACCGTTGTACGACTAACTAGAGACTGAGATCCCAGATACCTAGACCACTGAGCCGTCTCAAAGACATATAACAATAAACCAACTAAACCCGGAAACTTTCCCCACGAGTGTAAACAATGTTATATTTCAATTATTTCATTGCCTTTGCCTTTGATCTTGATTATATATTCCACCCATTTACAAGCTCCCTGGTACTTATCGAACACCTATCGACAGTTCGTTAGTGATCGTGTCTGTAACATAGATAAAGGTTACGAGGGTTGTAAAGCAAATAAATACTAGCCACCTATCTTATCGAGGTTATCAAGCCGACCACCAATAGCACGACAATAGGTTTACTGTATCATGGATGTGTTTCTGTGTGTGTTAATAAAGTTTTGCAGTATGTTAAATGTAAATGAATACAGTAAATTTATCAAATTTTCAACAAACACTTTTTTATTGTCGTATGGTCAATATTTTACTTTAAAAAAATCCGCATTAGTCAAAGAAACATACCACTATAATATATAGATTAATATATCTTTGCCTCAATTTCTCGCACGAATGCGGCTTTCCAAAACAGAAATGATTGATGTGTAAACATCAATATGTTTGGGGCGATTGTGAAGCCATTGAATAGATGCTATTCATTTGATTGTTATAATTCTCCAACAAACAGTAGATAGGAAAGTGAGCCAGATAGTTCACTTGACGCCTTCGATGGTCTCCGCGCAACTATCGAAGCGCGCCCATTCTACGCCTTATCACTTTACAAAGAATGACACCACAACCGAATAGTTCCATTATCGATCATCATAGCATAAATAGACAACTGTAAAACAGTGAACCGTTGTGAACGAAGTTTTCAAAATAGAATGCAAACAACAAACTGATCGATCGATTGAAAAGCCTTCTCTATGCAGCGAACGTTTGGAGATAAAAAAAATAATATTAATGCCCATTTCTTGGAAAGCCGCCTGTTCAAACACACCCTTAGAACTACGATTCATATCGATAAGAGAAACCCTCTAGCATTGGTCAACCCTTTTTATAAGTTGCCCCTTCCCTTACCTAGTCTGCTGTAGCTGTTCAGTAATGTCACTCAAATGTTGGCACATAAGCTATCGATACTCGAAAACCCTATGTTACAAACCCAAGTGAACGTTCAAACACAATTCTGTCGTTCAAAAATTTTACTGATAAGCAATCCGATAGTGACATGTCATGATGTGCCCGTTTGGATGTGCGCATTACTGTTTCAAGCATCATTGAGCCTCCACTCGTCGCAAATAAATATCCAGCACGCCGTCCTGCTTCTGAAACAGTGAAACATTCTCCACCCATTTGTCGCTGTAAAATGATCACCAAAGGCTTTCAAAAGTTGCTTACCGAATAAAGCATGATATCATCTTTAGAAGGAAAACCGTGTAACCGTGGATGGAAAGCAAGTAAAGAAAATATGGCATCCGGTTCCAAACATGGACAAAATGCTCGCGTTCTAGTTAAACATTGCCGTTGCTTCTTTAGCTCCATATGCGCATGATGTTATAGAAAAGTGCCGCCATCGCGTCATTCCCAGGGTACAGAAGTGTAAGTGCAGCAACGAGCAACAGTAGACACCACTTTGCTGCGCTTTTGCGACTTACACAGCCAAGTGTCAACATTCAAGTTGAAAGCCTTCGATAGGAAATCGAAGCCATACGTGGTTCTGGTCCATCATTTGGCTTTATTTGTGCCTGCAGTGTCGTGTTGAGCCGTGGGTGACACCACCGACGAGAAAATCAACCACTAGTGGGTGGGCCGAGAATTGCGATAAGCCTCTACAAACTAGAACAAATGCATATGCAAGTCAAGGCTAAATCTGCATTCAGTTGTTTGGAATGTAAACATTTCAAATATTTACTTTGCTGATTTGTTTTAATATTGAATCTTAGATTTTTTTCTCAATTCTTCAACTATCACAATATTCTTGAAGTTCTCTTGAAGTTTTAAAATCACAAGAAACGAAGAGAATTTTTGTACTTGAAAAAGCAAATTAAATGTGATGAGCATTAGCATTAACAAGACATTAAGTTTTTAAAATATGTAAACAAGTAGGAATCCTTACAACAACAAACAAAGGTTTCCAACCATTCGTTAGTCTTTATCTTCATGAACTGCTCAAACATACTCTCAAACATTCCTTTTCTCTTAGTAAACACATCTGACGTGTTGAAAACTGATCATTTAATAGATTCAATCTCATATAGGCAGCAATACTTCCGGTGATGCTCTTGAAATTAGATGAACGAAGCATAAACGAAACCTGCAGAACGCGCTGCAACTCAAATAGAGCATCCAATGCCCTTCCATCAACAGTACGCCTCCAATCGCTACCAGAGAAGAGATTCCCTGCGTATCGAAGCGCTGATTGATCGATTTGGGTTGGTGATGAGTTTCAGACAGCATGGATTGTATCTAATCTTCACACATTGACCGACGATTCAAATGTGCAAGTGCACCAGCCGTACGTGTTACAAAGTGCAATGAAAAATAAAGAATGACGGGGAAGGAACCGCAGGGGGTTGCTTACGTTAAAGTCACGTAATCGGGACGTGGAAAATGTGCGCTGATAGGCAAAATGATGCATTTGATAAGATGTGCGAGACAAAAAGTGATATTGCCTTTATTCACTTAGAAACAAATTTATATGGAAAAAATGTTTCAAATAGCCACCGACTAACGTTTGTGAAGATTTTAATCGATAAAGTTGTGACCCTGTTAGTTCTGGAAAGTTAGCCTTGATACCAAATCATCATTTTGGATTTTTGCTTTATTTACGCTAATTATGCAATTTTCGTTCAGACCTGTTTGTAGCAAACGAATCCAAATCGATCAAACTTCCGTTTGTTTGGAATAGACTTCATGAATGCGATAGAAACAAAAGGATATAAGCAGCAAAATTACAGATAAAGAGTTCAGGATTAACTATTTGGTCTAATCCTTCAAGGGTAGAGGCGATTGTGGCAATTCTACAACGCAATAGAAATATATTATAATGCCTGCAAAACCTAGGTCCTAAAACCATTCCTATTAAGCAGATGTTTCAGGAACTGTTTGTCCAACACCCACTTCCTGCTAATTTTGACATGTTTGACATGGCAAGAAGTAAAGCGTCACGTGTTACGCGCGGTCGAAGACCTTTCCATTAATAAGCAAATGATCTTCCTCGGTCGATTAAGCATTTCCGAAACAGGTTTAAACTTGCCTCGTCTTAGGGACGACCTTTAGGAACATGCAATTTCACTCAGTTGTATGATGGATTGCATTTCGCCGGAACGACTGCGACTAGTCTCTTCCACCACAACTCATCCCTATAACTCTTTGCCTCCGCATCTATGTGGGGATCGGCGAAAGGTTTCTCTGCCGGAAATGTCACCGCACCAGCCCATCCATTAATTTGTCCATGCTTATTGACATTCCGATGGGAAGGTATATGTTGGTGTGCATGGAAACTGCAGCATACGAGAAAATCTTTCCACACGGAAGATTGCATTTTTGGCACACTGTGTCTATCATGATGGAGTTTTGCTAGGACTCTAGTAAAAGATTTCGTGGTGGTGTGTTTGCTTGACACTTCTTCAAGAAAGTACAACCTCCAACTAGTGCTGGCCTTTTAAGGGTCGGGCGTCGGGTCGTCGGGCTTGGGTTGAAGAGTTTGTTATATTAATAAATCAAACCTTCCAACCGTTCGGAACGATCCCTCCGGCCAATCTTAGACCATTAGGACGAGTGGGGCAGTGGGTAGATGTCTTACGGCACACAGCGAGCGACACTGGCTGCATGAGCATGAGCGGATGATGATGATGATATTATGGTAAGCATTCGTCGACTAATGGATGTTTAAAAACGGAGAATCCGTGCGCGACACGCACCGAGTTGGCGGAAAATTTGAATCCTCCCAGATCTTTCCCTCCCGACCCCATATTTATTCCCCCGTCGGTCAGAGCGCAGTATACTCACAGATTATCCACCCAGCGCGGCATCGGGAACAGCGTCTTCAGGTTCTTCTTCGAGCAATCGATGGCATTTCCCAGGCAGGGGCAATGTCTCTGACCAAAGTTGCAAAAGTTGGTGTCATCTTCGCCGTCCCCCGTGGCAAACGCTACGCCAGACCGGCACTGCGACAGGCAAATGCCAACGGCAAGGATGGTGGCAATTAATCGGAGCATTTTTATTTTTACTTTACCTCCCGTGCTCCTTCACGCTTGTGTATAGTAGCTTCCTTTGGCGTTTCTCTACGTACTGACGGTGTAGATCGCGTGATCCTTCGTGCACGATCAATTCACAGACAAACTGTAGTGAGGTAGATTTTCTTTACGATCTACTCTCACTCTCTTTCTATCTTTGTTTTACAATCGCGTTCTACCACACAGACGGTGTTTTCGTGCGTAAAGAAAAGTACATAGTTTATCGCATAAAAACAAACCCCGCTCACTAGACTTAGGCCATTGAAATGGGGGTGGGGGAGGTTTTCGAGATTTAACAATTTGCATTACACACTGCAATAACATCGATCGGGCGGAGACACACACGCGCAGTACCTCATTACACCTGCCGCCCTCTGCAAGTGTTACTTAACCGACCGTGGGTTTCACAATTTGCGCACACTGAGGATTCACTTTCTTTACCAATACCTGTCGTTGGCAAAGGTCTTCACATCCACCGGTATCACCATTCTGTGGTCCTCTCTCATTAACAGCATCCGGGGCCATTGCAAAATGGTAGGCAAATTTATTTATTGTTTAGTATGACGGCATACGCCGTATTGCCTGGTAGGTCAATCAAACACTGGAACGGATGTATTTGGCGCACACGAAAAAGTGGGACAATATCGTGCGATACATTATCATCTGGGAATGTTTTTCTTTCCACTGCTTACATAAACGAGACAATCGAACACATCACCATCTGTCCCGGTCGTATGTACGAGATGTAATTGGAAACCGTTCCTGTTTGCTATCGCCTATCGAGCGCTGCTCTTCCCATCGAGAAGATCCGACTGCAATTCCCGGAAAACTCCCGGACCGTGAAAACCACCCGTTGGCACCGTACGTGCGTCCGGAACACTATTACGCCACTAGCGCGCGCCTTCGCAGACGATTCTCCACGCACTTTTCCTTCTCGCTCGAACCGAGCTAGCGGTAAAATGGTTGGGTTTGTTTTGGCTGCCTCACGAACCATATGCCTCCACCGTCGTCGTTGTCATTCTACGGGAACCCAACAGTCTCGTACGCAAACGAGGGCTTTCTCTGTATGCTCTCTGCTCCGCGAAGGTTTTCTTCGTCCGTTTCGGGACAGAGAATCGCGCTGTATCTGGTTTATGCGGCTGCAGCAGCACACCACGCAACACGAGATCAAAACACACCACTCCCACACTACCGTACACCCACGCTTAAGCACGCCTGTGCGCGCACCAACACCAAGCAGGCAAACGCGTCGCTGTGTCACACAACGGGGGGAACACTCTGTTTAGTGCGACCCACGGAGTTTGATTAATTTTTGGGGGTTTTTTGTTATTGTTGGCTGGTTGTCCCTTAACCACCAGTACACACTCACACATACACCGATGGCCGATGTTGAGCAATTGCATCTCTGCACCATGGCATGCTGTGCTTAACCGCTTCTATTTCTGCCCCGTATTTTTTTAATGTTACCGAGTGCAATCGTTTACTTTTCTTCATTTACCGATTATGGTAACACATCCGAAACGGGCATACTGTGGCGCTGCTATTGTACACAAGCCCCACATAACGTACGCGGCACACACACGGCGGATTTTTATCGCTTTTTCTAATGCTTTCCGTTTATGTAAGCTACCAACTGGTCACAGGTAGGCACAATTTTCTTCACTATCACCCAGTTGGACCACTTGCCCAGTCGCTAAACTTAAGAATTGGTGGTGAAAAATCAATTCAAAAAGTCACACTTTTCGCGCTACACAAAACGAGCAATCCCAGGCGGGACGACACACTATACAGCATATCACACCGCGAGAAGAAGTAAAGAAAAAACAACCAATACAACACACACCGACTCGTTTGCTTCTCTGTTCGATATATCAAACTTCTCGCTCGCGCTAGGGCACTTGAACCGCGCGTACTTTTCTCTCGCCGTAGCGCTATGCTCGCTTGAACGCACCACTTCGAACGGCAGCATAAAGTCAACTGTCAAAATAAACGCGTTTCTCTGCACTCTCGCGCTCTCTTTTGTAACGAAAAGGCACACAAATACGTACGTTCGTTTGGGAAAAACGAACCGTACAACGGCAGCGTCAAGAACGGAGTGAATATCTCGAATGCTGCGTTGTTGTGTTGTGCCCCAGGTTCTTCGCGTCGGTGGCGTAGTGCGTGTTGTTTTCTTTTCCGGATATACAGTGCACTACGCGCTAATGCGGACGGGTCGAATGAGTTTTCTTATTTTTCTCTATTTAAGACGGGAAATTTTAATGTTTTGTAAAACAATTTAGACTCAAATGTTTACTAGTAATTGAAAGCACTAAAAATATGAAACATATTTTCAAAGTCGTAAAATTGAAATAAAATATGCAAGACGAAACAAACAACTAAACAAAACCTAATATATTACTATAAAGCAAAACACTACAGTTAACAAAATTCGTAACGTTTCACATATCTACAGTTTTGCTTGCCACACTGTGTAGCACTTTATGTACGGTGAGGCGAAAGGCGAGGTGTCGAACGAACGACCATTTCTCGGCCTACTCTTTTTTCGCTTTTTCCCACCGTTGTAGGTTCTCCGCGTGCGCACATGTGTTTTTCTTTATCGTTTCTTCGCTTCATATTCTCCTACGCACACGAACGTACCGTTTGCGCTACGTTTCTTTACACCGCACCCATCTTCTCCTGGTCCGCACCCTCGCCTCTTCCCCTCCTAACGTACAACTAACGACGCATTTCTAGACATCTTGGCACTCGGTGTAGCCTGCGATTGGATAGCAATACGACCCCGACGGTCTGTGCTGTTCTCGACCGGATGGGTATGGGATATCGGGCAAGGGAGACACGGTAATCCCATCCCTTCGATCGATGGGCACAGAGGGATGGATGGATATGGTGGTGGCAGAGCAGGAGATCCACACCAACGCATTAGGAAAATACCCCGCTAGCAGCACCGTCGCACACCAAACAAACCGTGATGATGCGTGCTAGAAGTGTATTGTGTAGGAGAAAAAAAAGGTGACGTTCAAACATGCTTGGAGTGAAGTCGTTTTGTCAACCGTTCCTATCCCGTTCGTATAGCCTGTTTGCGTTCGGGTGAGTTGTATGTGCTAGAAGAGCGCACTAGAACGGTTTCTCTTTCGAACGCCCACGCACCATCGTTTTGCGTGTGGAAGATCATCTTCCCTCTTCTTAGGTTGCAGGCTATCCGATTTTAAGCGACATGATTTATTAGATAAAGCATAATCGGTGTATAGTTCGCTCTTTTCCTCTCTTTTACGCCCTCGCGCGCTTAGTAATGTGATGAGACTTTTCACCAGAGCGTTGCTGATACAGCATCATCAATTACGGACCTAACGGTGGACATCGTTTGATATAACGATCAATAGATTCTGAAGATTCACGGGATACAGCTAGTGATACGGGCTGACTCATGGCCAAGATGGCTAGCGGCGGGGTAACGACAACTGAAACACACGGGATTAGACTTTTACGGCAAACTAACCACAGAACGGACCGTTTCCCAAGCGAATCTTCTTCTTGCCACAGGGACAGATGTAAATGATATTTCGGAGGTCGTAAAAGAAGCTCACATTCAACGGTCAGAACCAAAGGGCTAATCCGATTTGCTTGATGGCATTAGGTGAAACCAAAATGGGAACGCATTTATGGAATGAAATTTATTAAATTACTCGCAGGGATATTGTTTGTGCTCGGTATCCCTGCCAGTCGCTAACACCGGTAAGGCAACACCGAATTTCCTCTTAATTAATCCTATTAGTTTAGATTATTTGACACCATGTATCGCTGTGTTCTCCTCCATCGAGCCACTTGAGAGGATGATCATTAACGGAAGTACATCTAAAGACAAATGAGGTAACTTGAACATGAACAATTATAAAAAGTAACAATACAAAATAAGGGTACAGCTTCTAAATCCCCCAGTGCGTACTATCAATGAACATCTGAAAGGCAGTAAATGTCGTAGTAAAGTAAAGTATGATGTCCTTTCCTTTTGTTGCTACACCCAAACCTCGTAATAAGCGTGTTCTCTCTCACGGGCATGAAAATAATTGCATCGGAAAACTATCAAAGCATCGGCCATAAATCACGAGTGCAAAGAAAACCTTCAAGGACAGGGGGAGATTCCTTTACCAACCCGTACAATGCTTCCATGATCGGCGAGGATCTGTGCAGAAAAATTCTGAAAACCAAAGCTGCACATAGGATGTTTCTTCTTTTTTGTCCGGTTCACTTGCCCGTCTCGCTTATCTTATCACGCTACCTTGCTACCGGTCTCCGAGTGAGCGGGATGCCATATCACACCTTTTTCGGAATTCTTTATTCTATCGTTCGTCTGTTGGACGGTTTCGTTCTTGCTTGTCGTACTTTGTTTTTCATTTTCCTTCTCCTATTGCTTTACCAAGTATGTTTGAACGTCTTTCTTTCTTTACACTTTACACTTATGCTTCGAGTTCTTGCGGCCAGCATCGTTTTTCAACTGGCCATATGTGTTACTACAGTACACGTTGCCGTTGCTCTTTACTTTCGTGTATGGGTGAGCCTGAAAACCACCATACAAAGGAAGCATAAATCCATGCCCGAGAGGGCGAAGGACAACGGACAAGCAAAAGCAAAAGCAAATATGGGTGAGCCTGAAAACCACCATACAAAGGAAGCATAAATCCATGCCCGAGAGGGCGAAGGACAACGGACAAGCAAAAGCAAAAGCAAAAGCAAAAAAAAAACACACGAAAGAAAGATCATTTTACAAACCACGCTCATGGGTGACGGCTTTGAAGAATCTTCTTTCGCTTTCCATTCAATTGCCTTCGTCTTCATTGTCAGCGTACTTTGGTGCTGGCCTCGAGGGTTCCCTTCGTTCAATCTTACCGAAATCCTTCCGTTTCGATTCATTTCATTCTACGGCCTGGTGCACGTTCCGTAATATTTTGTGTGGCTTCCTTTTTGACACTTGCTTCTTGTTCGATTTTCACTCTTGGTGTTTTTTTTTTTTTGTTATTTTGCTTCGATGGTGTCTTTGTCCAAATTCGTATTTTTTTAAATGCATTTTAGTTTGGGGAGTACCGTCAGTAAAGGCATGCACAACACATGCATGCATTGATGCACATCAATAAAATGTTCATGGATTCAATGCGTCTCTCTTCACGGTGGAGTGTTAGCTAGGAGAGTTTTACCGAACGTATCAAAAAGGCACAGCATGAAAGAAAATGAAAAAAAAAAAAATCAACTAAAGATTATTCAATGCATTTCCGTCTCTTTGAGGTAAACAGTTAAAACACCGAAAACCCATTTTGACGACACCTCGAAACAGTTTCGACGTGCATAAGAAGCAAATGCAAACGCAAGTTTCAGTAACTTACACCGAAACGCGCTTAAAGCCAGAACCAAACAGAAAAAAACACATCAACAAAGTGCATAGAGCGGTATAGAAACTGGGAGACGTAATAAAAAGGAAAAACCGAAAAGAACCAGAAAATCATAACAAATGAACGAATAAGGAAATATGTACGGATTCTATTCCGTCCGACAGTGAGAAGAATCTTTCCAAAAATGCATCGCATACGTCGGGTTATTTCTTGTTGTGTCCTTCTCTTATAAAAATGTGAGTGCAAACACACATTCTAATGGGTTAATGCCGAAGCGAACCGAATACGGAAATACAAAGCAAACGCTTTTAAAACGCTGATGAAGCTGAATGTCGCACTCCAGAGAATATGGTGTGCCATTAGAATTTCGGATAACAGAATGGTAAAAAGGGAACACAACGGAGAGCGCGCTTTCGAAAGTGACAAAAAGACAAATGTCTGCCAGAATTGGACGTAGGGAATTCCTCCAGCGCAGTGCGATTGTGAAGCAGATAGCCCGATTCCGAGATGCCTTTTTGGAGATAGCTGTGGATGTGTGTGCGTACCCAAATATGGTGGTGTGTAGGAGAATCCCAAACTGGTTGGATTTACAGTGCGTTACACATGTTAAGTAATGGGACGCATGAAATATTCTAGCTCCTATTATACTATATACTATATTTGAAATTTACGGATTATGCCATGAACCAATGTATTCAGATATAATATTCTGATTAAAAATAACCTGATTAAACCTGACCTGATTAAGGGTAAAGTAATATTGATGTACTTTACTTCAAACATATTAAAAACAAACTAATTAAAACAAAGTATAAGTTTGTGTACAAATTCAAATGTCATATAATGGTGTACAAATTCAGCAGATCGCTTAGTTGTAGAATGCACTGAGTTAGTACATTAACGAAAGGTTGACTTTAATGACTTTAAAGTTTTTTAAAAATATAAAAAGTATTCTAATGTTCTTCATCGGGAGCGACTCAGTGGCCGATGAGTTGAAGATGAAATTGTCGGTGTTTGATTAATTATTAAAATTATTTTCTGTATATCAAAACAATTCTGAGTAATATTACTGAGAGCCGTCAGTAACCATCACACATGTTCTTGTGTTCCATGGTCTTGTTGGATAGCAGCCATGCTATATTTTGTAAAGCGATCAAAACTTAAGATTAAGTATATCAATTCCCTGATCAACAGGTTTCTAAAAGATATTAAATTCGGTTCTTATAATAACAACAAAAAAGGTCTTAAAACTCCTAGAACTTAGACACTTAAACAAGTGAAAGTGGCTGATATATTTGTTGTAGTAAAGCAAAAGCAGAAATAAAATAAAAAGGAAAATTATCCCACATACAATTTGATATTCGTTTGAATCAGAATAAGCATTGTTTCATTGTGATTCGCATTTGATCAGTAATTAGATTGTTTGGTGAAAAGAGCGTCGATCTTCACACAACAGCGTCTTCAAGATGCTACAGCAGGGAAAGAGTACCTTATCCCGAATGTTAAACTTCAATTAGTTATTGTTTCGATAAGCAGAAATTTTCCCCACTACGCAAGCACAGGTATCGTAAAAATTGAAACCAACTGTTTGCCCCCGGTCCGATTCGTTTGTGGTGCCTGTGTGGGAGAAAGACAAGAACGCTGCCATCACAACCGCATCCGCGCACGATTCCATCAATCACCGAAAGCAAAAGATCGCGTTCAACGATGGGAGTGTGTGTAGTGGCAGGAAATGGAAAAGCGAGCGAAGAACGAAACGATGAACCCAGAACGATCGCACGTAGCGTTTCCGAATCCGAAACTCAGATGGGTAATTATGTGATTATGAAGCAATAATTTCGAATCGCTTTGCAGGATACCCCTCTAATCAACGCGGTTTTGTTGTGGTAATTTTGACGCAGTGGATCGATTGCTTCCCCTCCATTGACTGGCGAACGAAACGAGTTTGGCATTTGGACCGTTTGGTACTGGACCGAATCGCAAATCGGTTTGGATTTCTTCTTGGGAATGAGCATCCTTCCAGCCAGATGTGGATGGGTGTGCTGCTTCTTGCTGCACGCGAGCCGCGGCACGAGTGATTCTAGGCAATTATTTTGTAGCTTCTGAAGTACCTCCCTCGACGGAAGCTAATAGCATCCTTTAGGGGTACACGCGTAAGCTTCATTCCATTTGAGGGGAAACCAGATTTTTTGGCTATCGTTTGCTGACTCCGTACTGGGGAGTTAGTGGAGATCTATTTTGATTTAATTGATGGTTGCTGGCACACGCAACAATAATAGGGGGCGGAAGCGCTTAAGGCTGGTTATTGAAATGAATGTTTTGCCGTAGCATCTGCGCAAAAGCATTTTGGTGCAATAAATGCTTTTCAATTTTACCAGACGTTTACTTTCTCATTACTTGTACTTCCGCTGCCGGTACATTTCTTAGATGGGTAAGAATACTAGGAAAAAAACAAAGCAAAGTATACACCAAAAGCGATCTATATTCTTAAAGACAGTAAGAAGATCCTCTTCTTGCAGTAATGACGTCATATGATTAGACAGAAAAATTGAACGCAAATAACTGACAGAAGTAAATATAATTCCATAGAAAGTCTCATATCTCAGTCTTTTTTCTACTAAGGATTAGAAATATTGAGTTTTTGTTTTACGGCTTGGTCCCTATAATTCTCACTTTAATTTTTGCTGTTTTGAGAGTCTCCGCACTCAAAATCCCTCCACTGATCCTGACCGCTATTACGTAAGAGAGGTTAATTAAAAGAATCAAACATGTATTACTGTTGGGCTGGTTGGTGGTATTTCTAGAGTCGTACATCTTCAACGCACCGTAATACCAAGCCAGGCCATGAAAACTAATGAAAAATTCTTGGAGGCAACTCTTTAACTTAAATTTGCCAGAAATACTACAATCCTAACCGAGCAACTGTTTTCTCCGAAATATTTATCTTAACACCATTCGTTAGCATGCATATCTCAACTACCAATTTGAGCGTACATTACATGCCATAACAACAGTTCAGCAACAGCTTTTAAAAGCGTGATTGGCCATTTAACCCAACACGAATCTTTGCCCAGCACAACCCGAAGGGCAAACCCAATTTCCAACCAGTTGAATTTATTTCGCCAGGATACGCCGGGAATGCATCCTACGGCCATGGCCACCTTTATTACTCTCCATTTTCCTTTGGTGTCATTCCGTCGTCCCACACACGCAAGCGATACTACCGCGGTAGGTGATACATCAACCGAATGACATCAGAATGGGACGCAGCACACCTTCGGGTGTCGATGGTAATGCGCAAAAACCGTCTGCGATCGAACCTCATCGATTAGCAATTTTATGCGTTCGATCTCTGCTCAGCCCTAACTCAAGTGTGCAGATGTCATCAGCTTTTCATCCGCTGCAGGAATCATCACAACAAAAAAAAATTCCCCCGTTCAACGAACATGGCATACAGAATGACAAAAGAAAAAACAGTAAACGATCTGTTCTCACTCATTTTACCTTCCATTTCCCCAAAAAAGGTTATGGTAAGTTCTGGATGAAATTGATCCGTTTTCAGCGGTCTGCAGTTTTGCCATAAATTGGCATTGAAATGTGCAGAAAGCATTACCGCGCAGCTTATGGTACGCTTCCTAATAGGGAACGCTCACCCTCGGCGTGTGCACACTTACCGGGACATCAGTTTAGCGATGCGAAAATTGGAATCATTGCCACGGAAATGGAATCCTTTTGGACGGTGGCTAAATTAGGTCTGCAACCAGATCCAGAGGTGGCACGAACGCTTTATCTCACGCGCACCATCATAGCAACGGAAATGGATCCCGGTGTGAAATCACACCTAATGTCCACGCTTGCCTTTCCAGTCCCATTTTCCCTGCATTTCCTAATTACAATTGAATCAGAACACACAGACGAAGACACAAAATTACAACACATTCGAAACGGTTCCAATTTCCATTATGTTTCCGTGCTACTTTGCAAAATTGCATATGGATTTGCGTCGCCGGTGTGCAGAAGCTCAGTAGAGTTCAATGCGCGAACAGACGGCAAACCTTTGCTGTTTGGTGTTGGACCCTGACCAGTCGGTACATGGGATTTTTATGTAAAAACATTGTTTTTTCAGCCCATTGCTCACGGGATCGCTTGGATTGGGGACGTGCTGGAATGATGCTCATTCTCGCTGCTACGACTGACCGGGAAGCTGGATCGATGGGTAAAGTACTGGAACACGTGGACGGTGGATCATTGTCGATCGTTATGGTGGACATATGAATAATTTTTATTTTTAATTGTCATAATAGAAAATGTAATTATTTTTTATTTTATGTAATCAGTAATAAATGAAAAAAAAAATTATGATCCTTTAACACTGGTTTAAGTTAAAAAAAAAACTTAATCTCGTCACGAGAGCTTTGTATTGATCGTCTCCATAAAGATATGATTATAGAACGAATTTCTTTTTCTACATTCGGCCAAGCCAGCCAAAGCTTTTCTACACAGAGTAAATGGCTGGGTAATCTATGCTTTCATAAATACATACATAAAATTAATGTACTAAAGAATATAAATATAATACTTTCAAGCCGTCATTTGCAGAAAATGACCGGTTTTTAATTATTATAATTATGAATTGTCATATAATTTTCTGCACCCCATTGGCAATAATTCGAAGATGATTTAATTCTTAACCTAAAATCAGCTCAATTCCACAGCAAACCTCACAGTGCGATGCTATAGTGTGATCCCGACGAGTTAAATACGATGTAAAAACGTGACCAACAACATCGCCTTCGAACCACAACGGCCGTACGTGGATGCTGCCCTTACAACTGGGAACAATGGTACATACGTACCATTGGTCGGATCGTGTTGTTTTCCCCGTTCGGTTCCGCCGCCACGAAGAACAACAACCAATTCGCGCGAGCGGGACACAAACAGCAGGAAGGTGGCGGCATAAAATCGCAAAACAGCATCCCGAAGGAATGGGCTTCGATGGCGTAACGACCGATCCGCGATCAGCGGAAGGTGATCTACAACAGGGCAATGAAAGCCGTACGAAGGCACTGAATAGCGTACTAACGAAGCAGCAGTAACAGGGTAGAACGGCCCTAGAACGACGAGAACGCTGAAGAAAGAAAACCGGTTTCCTTTCATTTCACACCAGCCTTTATTCAATTTGGTCGAGGTGTCGTTTTTAACAGATTTCAAACGATTAATTCTCGCTCTTTCCCACTTCACACGCTCTCGATGCGCGGGCCGTTTGTCTTTTTGCTTTCTTGGACTTGGGCCACAATTTCTTAAAGCTGTGCTGAGGATAGGCAATCTTCTTGGTTCTTTTTTCCGAGCATCACGCACCCAACAGAGGCTAACCCTTGCTTTCGTCCACTGTTTCCCGATGCCCGACTCCGGTGCGTGACTCTCTCGATCGATGTATGCCCATTCTAAAGATTCTTGAGCGTTACCTTGCCCCGTCAAACGATTCGTTCCGAGAAGATTGGGCACGATTGGCTCCAAGAGGAACATTCGCTACGGCCTTATCAAGCTTTTCCCCATCTTGCTCTTGCTAGGAGCACGAGCATCACCACAAGCATTCGAAGCAGCGCATAAATGTGTTTGAAAATATGAAACACATGCCAAAAATGTTTTAGATATGTTCGTGTAACAAAATTTTAACATTAAAATTGCTTATATATTTCGTGAAAATTTTGATTTTGAAAAATTAGTAAACAAACACAGCACTGAAGAAACATACATCCACCCTGTTTTTTCCAGTGGGGTATCGTTTTATACAACAAAGAACCCAACTGAGAATCCCCTCATGACCCGGGCACGATTATTCACCTGAGAATCAGTTAAGCAGCATCATCGACGCCCCGGTTCTTGTGGAGCTTGCTTGGACGGTTCTGTTTCGGATGAAGAACAACTACCCCCAGCGCGTCGTTCATCGAAGAAAATGAAGCAGGCGCGAAGAAGGCCCACGGAATAATTTATACAAAAAGAAATTAAATTTATCTTCGCTTATTCCACCGCACGTCCGGCCGTGACGTGAGCTTTCAAGCTGGACGTGCAACACTCCCTCCCGCAGTCCCGCCTGCACCCCGAAAAGTCAACGGAAAAGGTTTTCGGGAGGTTTCCATCCGCGATTTAAAGGTCTATTATATTTTATGTTTTTCTGTCGCTCGTACTGGAAGATGCTGGATTTGAAATGTGTACCGCGAAGGAAATACTTGAGCCATTAATCGCATGACGTTGAAGGCAAGAGGTGATAGCTTGAATGGTCAACCGCATTCAGCTTGTACCCGATGACCGCAGGTTTTGATGATTAAGCTCCAAAAAGCAACCACAAAAAAAAACTGAGGACACAAAAGGTGTGACGAATACGTAAACCGAATGAATCTTTATTCTCATCTTGAAGTCCGTTCAGAATCTTTAGGGTTCTTGGTGTGTGGAGCGTCAAATCGATCTAAAACGAAGGTTCTAAGAATGTTTTCTTAAAGACAACTTTATGAGATGGAAATGATTTCCAACAGTCGCGAATAAATAATTGCTACAAGTTATCGTCTTAAATGTCTTATATTGTGTATGTAAATGTAATTTATAAGTATACAAATGAAAAACAAAAAAATTGCAAACGACAATAGATTAACTTAAAACATTTGTTTACACATCTTTCGAAGTTATATTGGATCTTCTCAAAACAATCAACTTTAGCTAATCAACAAGACAATATTCTTTGAATGGATTCAAATTGATCTACAATAAACCCACTGCTTGATCAAAGCTCCATCCTTTTAAGTAATTATTTTCGATCTGGACATCCCGAGAGACACTTTCATCGTTGCAACAAACGTAATATTAGGTAAGCAATAGCTTATCCAGCCTTGCAATTATTAAACGCCCTAAGACTAACCAAAAGAATAAATAGAAAAGAAAGATAAATTATCTTGTCAACATGGCTTTTTCCTGCCTAAACGTTCGGTTAAAATTTATTAAAATCTCAGTTTTGCAAACACACACCCACGCACTCCAGCATGTTTTGTGTCATCGTACCGAAACACTCATTTTGGCTCATTTCACGCCCCAAACAGATGCTAATGAAAGAACTGCAAATCAAACTGGCGAATAATGACACATTTAAATTTTCCAAACTATCCATAACCGACGCCACATCATGTCCGATACAACCGTTTGCCCGTTGAGTTATGAATATGAATGTTTCCATTTTTATAACGTACACTCCCCTACACCCTTGTGTATGCGTTCGAAAGCAGCAACACCCGCTGTTCGGATGAGCCGCCCGACCAAATAAGGTGTCCGGGCCCGATCGGGACCGCGATTAGTCTTTTTGAGCTTTCGGCGTACATAAAATGGGTATTTGTTTGGTTTCATCCTTGCTCCGGCCACCGGTCGGCCGCATTTCCATATTGCCGATCGATCGATCGATTCGAGGGTAACTTTAATTTGCTACTGGCCTCCCACACGACCGCCTCGTCTACTGTCAACCAACACCCCCAACAGTACCGACCAGCACACGCAGAGAAACCTTAGCAAATTACTGAACATAATAGACAAAACGAAAAAAAGAGGCAATCTTTACCACTAAACCAATTCCACGCATTTCAGCCTTTTATTTCTTGTTCTGTGCGTTTCGATTCGGGTTCCCCAGGCCGGCCCGATTGCCACCACGATTGCCGCCGAAGGTGTTCCGATTGTTGGCGTTCATATTGTTTCGCCCACCGCCTCCGCCTCCACCAGCGCCGCCACCACCACCGCGACCACCCTGGTTCTGGTTTCGTCCACCCTTGTTCATTTCGGCCCGGTTGCGCGACTTTGACTGCATGTCCTCCTTCACCATGTCAATTACTTCATCCGGGATGCGCAGATACTTGATCGTGCTGCCCCGGATATAGCATTCCGGCATACGCCAAAACTTATCGCCATCCTGCGGTGCACCGAAGGCGAGAAAAGTTTTAACGTCTAATGCTGCCAAACATCTTCGCTGAAATGCTTACCTTTGAAGTGCAGATGACCTCCCGCAGATTAATATTCATCCAGGTGTCACAGCTCACCAGGTGTCCGTTGTACGTTTCGCCATTTTTCAGCTCCACCAACTGCGCTCAGAATGCACGCGAAACGTGCGCGAATGGAGATTGCGAGAGAGAAAAAGAAACGCACAAAAACGAATCGTATATAATGTAGCATCTTTATGAGCCATATTGACAGCGACCGCGGTGAATGAATAGAGCACTCAAATGGAAGATCTTTCTTCCACGAAAGTCGATAGGATGCGTCACATCGCATGGCGTTAAAAAACCATGAACAGAATGGCAATTTTTGGATAGCGTTTTTTCGTTACAGCATAAATGGAAATGTGTTTCTGGCTAGCTACATTAAAATATATGCAAAATTGGTAACCATCAACAGGAGAGAAACTAATGATTGTAAAAAATGAGCTTTTATCGGAGGAAGCGGCATGATATTGGCATGTCTTATGATAATAAATTATAAAGTTATAATTTATGTCACAAAATTAAGATAGACACGCATCGACAGTTTCATTGGCATTATGATTTTGAATTCGTTATGTTGAAATGTCCGATGAATTAAAGAGCACGTGCTACAATCATCGAAAGAAAATCTGATTTATCATTCATCCTAGAGCCCTGTTATACACTTGTCTGGTTAGCTATCCTATTGTAATTCATACTTCACTCCTCGGTGTAACAACATTCAAAGCATTTAATGTTTGGCGGTTTAATACGTTCTTACATAGCTAATAGAATTCTGCGATACAACTCATTTGAAAATTCGTAGTTTAAGCTCAAAATAAGCCAATCAATAACAAAATAATCACCAACGTGTTACTACACGCGCGGTTCAGTAAATAATGTAAACGAGTTCCGACTGCTTGTGGTAAGCTTGCTGAATATAAAGTTTGAACTCATATGTTGATATAGTTATGTCTTGTTTGAAAAATCCACTGAAAGCTTATTTTGTTCTAGAACGCAGCACCCTAATTCCACCTGTGTCTCACTTAAACTGTCGAGACTGAAAACTTTCTGGTTAGTTACAACGAGTTGACTCAACATTTGTTGAGAGTAGCCCGATATTGAGGAGGGATGGGACTTATCATTCCTTTTCTTCTTCTTTTGCTCTACAACCTCGAGAGGTCTTTCTGGCTCCCGTGACTTGAATGCACCCGCAACAGGATAGTCAGTCCTGCGTACGGGGGAATAGCCCGTATGGGATTCGAGCCTCAGTCCTGCCCGTTCAAAGACCG
>KI422596.1:0-24582 GCA_000473375.1 Anopheles culicifacies | reverse complement strand
TAACGTTTCTGTTTTGTTTTCCTGTTCTGCTAAAAATTAGATCAAACTTTCAACTTTCGGGCACATTTCACACATTTTCGGTTGTACATTCCATTTATGCGGATCTAAACATTTGTCTCGGTACACTTTTAAATTGTTAGATGTGTTTTTTTTTTTTTGTTTGTTTGTTTTGGTTTTGTTTTGCAAGTAAAATATGTACAAATCTCTGCACCTCAAACGGGATCGATTCGGGAAGGTAAGATCGAGAGGGAGTAAAACGGGTGTTTATAAAATCTACCAGCAGTTGTGGGGCTGTCTCTATCTGTCATTACGGTTACGGAGAGGTTTGCATTTTTAAAACACCATGTAAAGGTTTTTGTTTAACTACGCGTATATGTACATCGTTTTTTTACCGTTGTAGGAAGCATTTAGGGATCTCATTTACAGGACATGTGGAGGAAAAACAATGAATCCTATTTACACTTATGCAGATCGTAATGCGATTTTTGATAATATACTTTTAAACAATACAGAACAGACAATACAGTCTCTCGGGGGAACAGACTTGAAAAAAAAATCAAAACGTGAGATATGTAGGACGTTAGTTTGCTACAGGCTGGATATGAAACTATAACATTACGGATATGTTACTAGGGTAGTGGTCAATGTATGGAAAACGGACCGATTATGCACGTGATATGTTGCACTGCGACACTTTACTAATCATTGGCACACAACTGTTGTGATGGGTGTGAGTGAAACAAAAACATGCTCAAATCAGTATCAGTAAATGATTATTGAGGCATTTTGCACGATTACGGCTGCAGGAATAGCACCATCCACCGTGATCATTCAATTTAGCTACCTATGCAGTGTGAGCGACCAGGCGCCTCCATGAGTAATCACACAACGTTGTTGTTTTTTATTCTCCTCCTGCTGGTTTCGTTCTAGTTAAAACAGATTACCTACTCCAATGTGTTGCCATATACTCTATTACATTTACGTTAACATCAAATTTTAAGTTTGAGATTTAGTAGTCCTTTACTTTTCTTTCTCTATTACACACTTTCTTTTGCTAATTTTTTTTTCTCACATCTTTTTTCAAGCATCTTCTTCCGAACGCCTTCCGTTGCAAACAGATGTTTAAGAGCCACAAATAATAACAACTAAACAATGTTTTTTCCAAATCTGCTTACAAACTTTTACACACCCTCTGCGATTCTCTCATTTTCGCTCCAAATATTGGATAACTTTAGACTTGCTCTGTCGAATTCGTTCGGCCAGTTTTACCTTCTGTTCTTTGTTGCTAATTATAAATATCAACTTTTAACAGTTTTTTTTACTTTTGATGTTTTTTTCATATTCTGTATCGTTCATGTTCATCAGGGCGCGTACTTGAAACGTCTTCCTGTTGACTGTTTTTTTGATTTTTCAACTCATTTTCCTGGACAATCAGCGTTACTTGCCATTTGTTGAAGTTAATTAACCTGTGACATGTTTTTAAATGTGCGCACAATAATGAGGAACACAACAGAAGTAATTGTCACCTTACTTTGGTGTGGTGTTTTTTATGTTTAACAATACGATTTCCGCTCTTTCGTTCAGTGGTGAGTTGTTTTATCATCGTAAAATGTCTCAACTTTTCAATTATTTTCCATGCCAACGAAAACTAGCTGAAACAAAAGCAATAATTTTTGAGTTTTTTATTCCATGATATAAATTTATACACTCTTTTCATTATTAATTTATTAATTTACTAACAAGTTAACTTCAAATTATTAAAAATTGAGTCGGAAAAAGTTTAATAATGTGCTCAATATTTGCACAGATTGGTGTTGGTACAGTGAATATTGTTGAGAAAATAATGATAGAATAACATACGTCAAAAACCCAACGATTAATTGATCTATGTTCTGTATCGAAGGAAAGTCACTCAGTCGTTCCGTTATTTTGTTTATTAAATTAAGACTAGAGCGCTTCCTCTTGAACCACCTAAATAATGCTTGGTTCGTTAAAATTTACCCACAAACACTTTTCTTACCGCAGCTTGTTGTTTTAGTAGCGAAAACACGTACAGAAAGAAGCTCACCCAAAACAGAAACGGCTCTCCTGGAAGCTCATACTGCGTCACCGCGTATCATCACCATCTTCCTACAGCACGGAGCGTTCTTATGGCCGGCATCTTTGAGAACATGGTGGACAGTTTTCTTCGCTGCGGTTTGCTGATTCGGTTCGCTGTTGAACTAGACGCAGCTCTCGGGCACGCGAGTTGTCATTAGCATATTTTTGATGGTATGTACATTGATGTCATAATCGTTAGGATTAACTCCGGTACCGGTGCCACCGTTCGGCAGCAGGCTTGATTGATGATGGCTGCCAACTAGTGTTTGGCCAGTACCGGCACCGCCGTACATTAGTGCACCGCCTCCGCCACCCCCAACACCGTCCAAACCACCACCATCGAGTGGATGTGACCCGGCAGGGCTGAGGTAAGATCCTCCGAGCGGAGTTCCAGTCGTGTTGCCGGTCGCGACTCCACCGCCACCGGTCAATAGACCGCCGGGCGTGTAGTATGGACCTAATTTAATACTATCACCCGGTTGATTAACATTCGGGTGTAATTGATTCGTCGTCGGACCTAATGTCCCTGCCGTGGACGGTATCAGGAGCTCCGATGGTCGTATGTCATGGTTTGGGTATCTGTCATACTGGCGAATAGAGTAGAACGGGTACGCGATTATTTAATTGATTTTTGATCTGGTAATTAATTTTCTGTTACGACTATAACCATCGGTAGATGGCAAACATTGGTCCAATCAGTGCACTCGGGGGAATTTCCATACGCACAATGAGCATGCATGGTTGTGTGGCGTTCTAAGGCAATGCTGGGTTTATTGGTGTGTAATGGTGTAATTAATGTTACAATTTGGAGAATACCTGTGAGGGCATATTTTACAAGATGTTACAATTGTGACATATTATATATAATTTTTGTGGAGGCAGTCTGCTTAAGAGAGACAGAGACATATCACATCATGCGTGTATCATTTGGTGCTCAGATAAGTTACACTATTGAATATCTAGCGCTAATTGAGGTGATTGGTATCCGTCCAAAAGTTATGTTAGTTGTTGGCCACCAAAGATAGCATTCATAGGAGGTCACCTCTCAAGCTTGCAGGGCAAAAGACGAACGTTCGTTAGAGAAAGATCTTATCATAAAAGACAGTTGATTGTAACAAAAAATCTATTACATTTCAACAATTATACACTCAAACATTGCGAACTTAATAAAACAAAAGCACAAAAAGTAACAATTCGTTCGATGAAAATCAGCAGAAAATAAATACACATTTTGACATCTTCCATTATCTCTGTCGCAAAACAGAATACAACAGTTCAGTGTGATAGAAATCAGAAAATACGAAGGGAAAACAACGTGCTTTATACAAGCAACAGCATCCGTTCTAACGACAAGTTGTTAACAAGGCGCATTAAGAAATGAGAAAAAATAGTGTTCCATGCGGAGAGTTGAGAACAAGCTACGATAATTGACACCCAGTGACACCATCAGTCTTTAGCTTCCACCGAACCGGACGTGTCTGGCGTGGAGGGCCAGAGGGTTTTTTTTTGCAAAAAAAAAAAAGAAAATACACCACAAATGAACAACCATGGTTGCCGTTCGGTATGGTTCGGCTAGAACGAACATTTTGACACGATTATTTGGCCGTAAAAAGGCATAAACAGAACAAGGCCCCCTCCAATGTTGCGTTGATGAGGGTTGTTGGGATGGGTAGTGTTGGTTTCCTAGATGATTTGGGCAATTGAAGAACTTCTCGGTGCTGTTTACAGTTGTTTTTTCACGGATCTAACAACAACAATAACAAGCTCCGGTACTGTTCTCGTCCTGTGCCGTTGCTATTGTATCGGCGTCCGTCGTTGCCCGGGCCAGACAGTGCCAGAGAACCGACCAGAGCAGGAAGAAGCCTTTGCCAGTGCGTACCAACTCCATTCGTGGCTTGTCGTCGTGTTCGGTAAGCTTACGTTGTTATCGACAACGACTATGCTGTTCTGTTGTTGTGGACAATCTTACCATGTACAGCATCGATACGTACACACGAACATGGTGCCCATCCCGATGGTAACGGTTCCAGGCCGAGCAGACTGGGTGCTCTGCCCGTGGTCCGCAAGGGTTCGAACATGTCGTTCGACACGATCACCGGCGGTGGAATGGTAGAGGAAGAGATGGTGGAAAGAAATATTCGAGACCCAGATCGATTGTCTGTGCCCGAACGGTTGACGATAGGCCGGATTGGTGGACGGACGCAAAACGAATTTCAGCAATGTATTATTAATACGTGAAATCGAGACGGCATGCAAAGCACTCAGCAAGACACTTTTATCGGTTTTGTCAGCAAGTTAGTTACAGCAGCGGGAAGACTGGAGCAAAGCAGGGAACACGGGTGCGAGTGCAAGAGTGTCTTGAGAAAATATTGTGCTTTATGGAGGAAGATGAAGCTTTAAAATTCTTGTCATGTAAAAGGGAGGCTAGGACGATGGCTTATTGTTGTGGCCCGGTTGCTGATTGCTCCAACACGACGAAGCTTTTATATCGGCTTCGAATAATGGTACGGATTGATACGTAAGAAAGCGAAACAAGCGATACTAACGAATTGATAAAGGCAGCGAATAATGATCATGTGGTGATATCTATTACTACATCGACTAGTGGGCTGTCAGTAATGGATAAAATGTTTAAAGCTATTTATCTGTATGTTGTAGAAGTAGACAAAGCTTTTTCCAATTTGTATGATTGAATGGTGTGACACTTATCATTCTTGCACAAAGTTTTGTGATCGGTAACATTGTAAAGGGCACTAAAAAGTTGTAACGCTTCGCTATTAAGAAAAGGTAAAACTTTCCCTCGAGTGCAACTATAAGTGGAAAATCAATTACAGCATCGGAAGAAAGGAGCTTTTCTACTGGGCTGCGATACTTACAAAGTTCCCGTTTGGCCACTTAGAGGAGTTGAAGCTAACGCTTTCTGGATCGTTCGACACTGCTGCAGCGCACAGGAGAGAAAAAGCAAAGGCACAAAAAAAAAACATTTCGGTTAGAAACCCCATGTAAAGCGCCAGCAAGCGCAAACCATTCCGTAGCTTGATTGAAATAAATTTGTTTTAATTGAGCCTTACCAAACTGGGCGGGTATCACGTCCGGGTCCCGTTCATCCTCCATCCCGTCCGGTGCGCCCAGCTTTTCGTCCCGCGATCGTCCATCGACGATCAGTCCACATCCGGTTCCGGTTCCACCATATCCGACTCCAGTGCCGCCAGTGTTGCCCTGCTGCCACCGGGGGCTTTGTTTGGTAGACTTCTGTTGTTCCATCCGACGGTACGGTTCGAGCCGGACGGTGTCGATGAATTATTATGCAATTCAACCAACACAAAGGATTGCGTTTAGCGGCGATTGCAAAAAAAAAAAAAAACGTACAGAAAACATGGATGAAAAATCGCGTTTAAATAGTGCAAGTAACAATAGAAGTAGCGAGACGAATAGCACGGCCGCTCGTCCAAGAGAAGTAAAAACCCGCTAAAACAAATCGTTGCAACCATTGTAGTCGATTTTCCAACAGATTACCACCGCCAAACAATCGACTAATTAATCTTGTTGAGCGAATTTTCCCGTTTTCAGCTCTAAGAAGCGGTTGGAACAAAATGTGCACGAAGAAAAATTGTGTTTTTTTTTGGCACGGATGGAAATTAAAAATGGATAATTCATAGAGCACAAATAATGGAAATTTGATCTTCTTAATTTCGAGCGGATTCAAAGTGGATTTCAATTTTAGACCAGATGGTTAGTATTTGATGAAATATTGTATTGTTACGCAATGGCGTAATAGGTTTAAAAGATAAACGAATCTTTATATACATGCGGCATGTACGAAATAACATTTTCAAAGGATCTTGTTCATTTTTAGGAGTGGTGCTGATCGTCATTATCTTGATATTTCGCCATTTAGTGCTCTCTAGTCTGAATACCTGCAATCCGTTTGCCGGCATCAATTGACGGCTGATTATTGTCAATAATGTATGTGTAATGATGCATGAGCATGAACATCAGTGTTGAATGCTTTCACGGTAGGTCCGTATAGGTAGACCATTTTGGAAATGGAAGCTCTATTGCCCTATATCCTTGGCACCTTGAGTCTATGACACTCAATGGCAAAAAGGCATTGGAGAAATTTAGCAGAACCAATTAGAACCAAGCAGCATAACTACAACACAAAGCTCGCACAAAATACAGTAATTTCATTGTAAAACTGATAATACATCAACATTTTAATTTGTTTTAATTCATATTACAAATAATAGAAGGAAAATATCAATACAAGTACAAACGTCCCGGCACCACTACAGCATAATTTTCTAACACTGTTTCTTTGTGCTAGAATCATAAAAAGAAAACCTACCTTCTAATTAGAACGATGTGTTCCAGGGGGTGTGGGTGTGTGTTTTTAAGACAAAATCAATTTCATTCTAATTATGTTTTACTTCTCTCTACCTAAAAGGTGGTGGCACCTACATTTAAATTGTAATTTGGCCCTTGCTTTAAAGTTCACACTCTCTCTTTTTCTGTCTCCCTCTCTACTGATCAAAGTCAAGAAGTTTTGACATCTTGGCTGTGTTTTTTATGTTCTTTCGTATTTTTTTTTGTTTCCTTTTCTCACCGAAGTGACAAGGTGACGGGCTACGTTTGCTTGCTGGTACCAACTGGTGTCTGGAAATATGGGCGCTCGAACACAAGACGTACTTTCTATTGTTTAATGAACGAAACATCATTCAATTATAATAGGAAGTGGAGGAAGCGTGAATTAACGTCTAAAAAACAAAATGGTTCGTGCTGGGTCGTACACGATCCGCAGCGGTGGAAAAATGTGTGTGTGTGTGCAAAATGAACCCTCGGGCTGTGGACAATTTTTCTTTGCTTTCACCGCTCTTCTCTACCATCCACTGGGCGCCTCCATTTCGATGGCACTCTGATTATCAGCGGGCCATAATAGATCCCGGGCGAACATGTCCTTCAAGTGTATAATAAAATAGAAATAAAACATCGAACTGCGAGTGGGCCGGGTCCGTTTGCGTTCTGGGTGAGCATTTTTCATTCCCGAGAAGTCCAGGGACATGGGAATTTGTTTTCTGCAGCTGCTGATGATTTTGTTGTTGTTGTTATTGCGCTTCTCCGTTCTGCTATTCTACCGAAACCGACCGACTTTGTGGCTGGCTGGTTTTGCGCGCAACAGAATTGCCCTCCGGGTAGCCGGAAAGTGAAAAACGAAGATTTAATTACGCCCGGAACAAGACGCCGGGACGCGATTTTTCTTTATTCGCACATTTCAACATTCATGCGACACACCATTTTTTTCCGGCTGGAGCGAGCGCGTACATGGAAGAGTCAGTGGAGAAGGACTTTTGAGAAGGTTTTTTATTTCTAGAATTTTTGTTTTTTTTCTATTTTTTATATGCTGGGCCACGTTGCGCATAAAAAAAAACGGGCAGTTAGTGCCAACAGTAAGCGCAGCAAGATCTTCCGGTTTGTTGTTTTCGGGCTTACGACTGCTCTTCCTCTCTAATGGGCGCAAATCGCTGGTGCTGGAAAGACCAATTTCAGCACAAACCATAATCTGGTTGGTGGAAATAGTACAGAACTATGGAATCACGTGGATAAGGGCAGTAAATAAGAAAAGAAAAACACATACAGAAAACGAGCAAAATTTACGATGAAGAAACCAGGAAACCCTGTGCATACGGGTATAAAGAGCTGTAAAAGACAGAACTGCGCGTGAAAGTGATAGGAAGAGCTTTTACTAGCTGCTCCTTCCGGGGGGTGGCTCCTGCTGGTGCTAATGGCTAGCGAAACAATGCCGAAATGGCTAAATTACGAGCGTACAGCGCGCGACGAACGCTTTGACGGCGGATTTTAATTGCATTTAATCTAATTTTCACCCCAACACCTTGCACCGGCGTTGACGGGCCGGTGTCGGTTGTTCCACGATGGATAATGCTGCCAGGGGTGCTGTTTCGTCAGGATTTTCGTTCCTCAACGAAATGGAAGATCGGATCGGCACGTGGAGAAAGTGCAGGAAGTAAAGGTTCCCTCACCAGGCCGCCGGAGGTTCGTGAAAGTTTATCCCCCATCCGCAACAACCGAACCGGCATCGTGGGTTGGTGGATGGTTTTGGAGCAAGACCGGGTAGAATTCTGGCTCCAGTATCCGGCATGCAGCTGGATTGGCGCAGTAACAACACTGGCTCGCAGCCGGAGGGTGCATTGTATAGAAAGATGAAAAATTGTTTCTCATCCAATTAAGAACGAACCGCTCTAACGGTTCGTTACAAACTCGTGCGCGAAAGCAACGTGGTACATGCACTGGCACGGACGAAAGAAAACAAGTAAAACACCATCACTAATTCTCGATCGTTGGCGATGTTCTTCTGGTTCCGGTGAACCATCCCACCGTCCGGACGTCCCCGACATTAAACTGGCTAAGCAGTCGGTTTCGCAGGCATGATTTTTTGTTTTGTTTCCTTTTTGTTGTTTCGAAACGGCAACACAATATGCAACGGTGGTGCGCGAATGAATGATCCGTTGATCCGGAAAGGTGCAATAATGGAAACGATTCACGCTTTCTTTCTCTCTCTCTCTTACTACCCTCCAATTGCCATTCAACGTAAGTGCATTATCTCGAGCCAGTGCAGTTAACGAGGCTCGATGCAGCTAGATTGCGAAAACATACCGCACCGTGTGTTGGATGTAAACAAGGAGTAGGACGCTGGAAGTGAGGCGGGTGTGTTGATTATTCCCCATGGCGGATGGGCGTTTTATCGTTTCGATCGTTACTTTAAATTGGGACGTTTAGCTACAACAATTCAAGCAATTTTTTAAGCAATTTGAAGGTTCTAATTGAAATGATAATATTTGAAAATCATGATTAAAATGTGTGTATGTGGGTGCAGTAATTAATATATATTTTTGCGCAAGCTTTCCTATCAGATATGTTGGGAGGTCGGAAGTAAATTCGGCAATCATTTTCGCACCATAGATTAAGGATTGAATGTCATTTTCAAGATGGTGATAATCAATATCCATTGAAACTGGTTCAGTTAGAAATTATTGGGAAGTTTCTGAGAATCTTCAATGAAACTCAATTCTCTCAATGAAAAAAACAATTCTCTAGCATAAGGTTTTCTATGGGATTCTAACCTTTATGGTTTATAATCAATAGGCTGCTTGCGGCCAAATATGCGATGTAAACTGATGACGGATATTGAGAAACGATGACTAAACTATAAGTGATAGTTATCTTAAACTCTAACTTCAAAGTTCAAGCAATAGAAGTCTTATCCTATGTTTATTTGCAACCAGCAAATCTACACAATGCTTTACATTGTTGAAAATCTTTAGATAATCAGCAGGTTTATGTATCAAACAGTGTAATGTGTATCAAGTAAGATCAATGTATAACCCTTTCTTGTTCTCAAGTCAATTACAACAAACCCTTTGCCGCTTCAAAAGCACATTCATGCGTAAAAAAGTTGATTAAATTGACATTTAAATTCAAAATGTGTGTGTGTGTGAATGACTTTCTTCAATTATTCATCCCACACTAATGATTGGAAAATACGATACACGGCTATACAGCTATCTAATGCATCTCTTCGTACCGAATGTTGCCCTTTTTTTATTTTGTTGTTATGATGCTTCATTTTGTTACCCTTTCAGGTGTTATCTTCACCAGCACTTCAGCCTTCTGCGAAAGAAGTGAAATCATTTTCCATTACCTCGATGCTTGATGCCATTGAAGATCGACTTCTCGAGGAATGTGGCTTGATAAAGGACAAACACGTAAAGCAGCAGTAGCTTTAGTAGCAGTCATATTACACGCCCGATGGTACTGATGCAGGTAGCAACACAATCACTCATGGATGTCCTTTGTTTGGATCGGGTTTCATGTTGTTCTGTCTTTTTTCTCTGAAACAGGCACACACGCATTCGCGCTCGTTCGTCAACCCGTATTTTTACGGGGTAGTTCGAAGATGTGAAAAACAAGATAGGAAATGACACAATCACACGAATTTAGCGCCCTGCTCGTGGGGTGAGGATTCTCGTAAGAAGGAATGAAGCGAGCAAAGGAAAACCGGCGGTTCCAGTTTCCGTGCCGTTCCTGGCAGCTGGCAGGAAAAATGTATCGTGAAATCACTGTTTGATGTTTTACATACGATCCCATTGTTTGTGAGCGGTTGTGCAGCGTAACGGAAAACGAGCTGGTAGGTGAGCTTTGTTGTTGCCAAACTAGGTTGCTTGACAAGTTCTGGTGTGACGGTATGGTGTACTTAGTGTACATAATTCGTAGCTTCAGTTGGGCTACAGTGGCGCACATTTTAAACATTTTGAAGATCGAGTTTTATTTTTTTCTTTGAGAAATTAAAAGGAACTATTACATAACTATTTTGCACTAACTTCAATAACCTCTAAATGGAGTATCTAAGATATACGGCCTGGCCGTAAATTACGAAATAAAAAAAAAAAAATGGAGTATCTCTTAATAATGACAATATAAACCAGAAATTACATTCTGCTGACTTTTCAATCACTGTTGTGCAATATACAACAACATCGCAGAAAAGCAAGTCGTCGGATTCACTCTTGAACTGCCTCCCACCGATGGTATTCCTTTGAACACGATTGCCACCATGTATCTCAGACTGAATGCCTGAGAGATTCAATCGCGTACCCAAAAATTCTGAAACCCTACCAGCGCCAGGTAATGTATCCGGTGCTGAATTTGGCTGCTTTACTTACCTTGGCTAGGCTGTCCTGTTTGTTGTTGCCTTGCTTTGAATTACTAACTAAGTCATTACTAACGTTCGTGATGGTGGTACTGGTGGCAGTCGCTTTGATGTAGTACACGCGGACGAAGATAACGAAACAGAGCACCAGCAGCGTCAGCAGCACACCGAAAAGGATCGGTGAGATACTATCGAGCGAGTTGCTCGTTAGCACTGTCGCGCAATGTGTCGAGGAAGTGTGAAATGTGTGACGAAAAGAGTACACGAAAGGAGAAAAAAAAAACACGAAGAAGTTAGTTATGTGTATGAGGTACTGCGTGTAAGGAAAATCATCTTTACACTGCCTGAAGTAGATACGTACCGGCGCGATTTTCAACACTATTCTCCAGGTAGAAGTCCTTCACCACAATACCCTGGCTGCGGCCCTTCTGATTGACGGCGTAAATGATGGCTTTCAGTGGGTTGTCGTCGCCGATGTCGTCGTACGCACCGCCGTAATGAATCAAGTTCTCGAGCGATTCCACCAGAAAGTACGGCTCGTCCGGGTTGGTAACGTTGTACCTGTAGGTTAAGATCAGTAAGGTTGGAAAATCGTGGAAGCAAATCCAACGGTGCAAGTGTCAACGGAAAGTCAGCCACTCATACCCTCGTGGATGTATCGGCTGACAGGTGGTGTCGCACTTGGTTTAATGATACTCGGAACGATTATCGAGTGCAATCGATGTGCGCCGGTCGGAAACTAACACTTACGGTAGCAGACAATGCGCGGCATCGTGTAACAGTTTGTGGCGACTGGTGGCAATTGTGCAGTTTATTGTGCAGCGGATGTTTATCGCAGTCACGCGTCCGACATTATCTCCCATAAAGTTGGTGAACAAATAACAAAGCAGTTGGTAGCAGTTGGGTCAATTTTGTTGTGTATCGTTAGTTGACGGTTGAGTGGGAGTTGGTTTGCAATTTAGCGTTGGTTAAATTGAAATTATTTCTTTTTTCACTTAGTGGAGTGAACCAACGGTACCAGTATGGCACATTTTAGAAGGGTCAACGAAAAGTTTAAACATTAAAACGTTTTCAATATTTCGTTTTGTTTGATTTTGCCTACGAGTTGCCTTATACGAACGATTTGATTCAAAGAATGAGATATTTAATAATAAATGCAATTTAGACAGTTAGTCTCTGCTTTAGAACTTTCTATATATGTTATAAGAATAACGTTCTATTGTATTTATTCTAGCTATGCGTGCTGGTTATGCAAATTTTTATGTTTTATTTTTATTTGCAGAAGTGTATAACACTTTTGCTAAAGGTTTCTATAAGATTTAAAATTATTTTGTTAAATTGCAATCTTTGTATATAATATATCATTGACCGTCGAGAATTGATTGTGTTCCTTGGAAAAGGCACCAGTGAAAAGAAAAGCATCAAAAATAAGATAAAAAAGCTACATTCCTTTGTATTGCTTCACTCGTGATAAAATGCATTTTGTTCCAAACAGTAACCATACCCATCGTGGTTGGTTGGGTGTCTGACATATGGGATGTTTTTTGAAGTGCTTGTTTGGTGTTGCAGCATCTTGTGGGTTTCACCTGGGTTTTTCATTCCACCGCATCGGTATTTGCAATTTCTCACACCGTATCAGAGTGTGGAAAAGGGTGTAAGGTTTCCTTCTCTTTGAACATTTGTCGGTTGAACGTGATTTCCGCGCTGGAAAACACCCACACACATACACACAGACCCGGAAGTCACCTGATCGGAAACAGCGGAAGGCACAAACGACGAGGAAGATAATGATGGAGTGTTTCCTATTGTTGGCAGCTGGCAAGTAATGCAACACCCGACTGAAGCACGATGCAGCGCAATGTTACACCGAAAGTGGAAGTGATTTGTGTTTGTTCGTAACCCGGACAGGAACGTTCGAGGTATCGGAAGTGACGCACCATCGGAAGGCGCGACTACTGTCGGGTGGGATTGATTGTCAAACACACACCCACGCACACACGAGTAGGTCGAATTGCACTTCAAGCACATACTCTCCGTCAGACAATAGGATTGCGGAGCCAGCACTCGAGCCAGTGCCAATACACAATGTGCAACACTTCCGGTACTACTTACCGCACACGGCCGGTTCGGCTGGAAATCACTTCGAGAATGAAAATTTGCGGCAAACCACCATCGTAACCGGGCAGACACTGCACCTCAACGGAATGCTGCGTTTGATTGTTTATCGAGCAGTTTTTCACCACCGACGGGAGTCCTAGTGGAACGGAACGTGTGAAAAAGGGACAGTGTCAACATTAGTACCAAATTCATTTATTTACAAACGAGCGGAAGTTTATTTGGTGAGGCAGTGCACAATAGGTGTATGTGACAGCCGTGACATTACAAGATTCCTGGGCGGAAACTCACCTGCCAGTACGACTTGAAAGAAACAGGGCCAATCTTGGGTACCGACCTCATTCTGACCCCAGCATGTAAGCGTCCCATAATCCTGATCGCTAACCGGCATATACTGTAGGAGACTGACGGACCCATTCTTGACGTACCGCTCCTTGCCAATCTTGAGCGTCTCGCCCGAATTGTTAAACTTCCAGTTGAACTGCCGAGGCGGTGGATCGGCATGTACCTCGCACGGTATTTGTAGAGATTCGCTCCGGAATGCACCGACAATGATAATCCGATCGGTAGCACATACCGGTGCATCTGTAAAGGTGCGGAAATGTTTTACATCGTTGTCGATAGTTCCTGGTCCCGGGTGGTCGGGAGCTTTTGTTTGATTCTGGTGCCTATGTGCAGTGCAGAGGGATTATTGTTTCTGTGCAGTTAAATTTCATTTCGCTTTTAATTGATTTTGCAGAGAATTAAATTGATTCGGAATTTATTGCATCATCCGATATTTACTATCTTCACTCAGTTTGTGCTCGATCGTTGATGCATAAAGTTTGAACATGAATGGTATGTTTGAAGTTAAATTATTATAAAATTGCGTTATGAATCATTTAAATTATAAGTTTATTAAAAAAGAACAATTGAATTAAATAAATATTTACAATTCACAAAAAAACAATGCATTAGAAAGTATAATTATAACCTTTCATGATTTTGCATGCACTTGTTCTCTACTTACACTTCACTCGTAACGCCAACTGATTGCTGACCGTTTCACCCTCAGCATTGATTGCGCTGCACGAGTAATTTCCGGACGAGTTGCGGGTAACTTTTTGTAGTACAAGACTCTGGTTGGATCTTATCACACGGGCGGAGGCATTGTGAGTTATCATAACACCCTGCAATAAACATGATGATGGTCTAAAATTTGTGCAACAAAGAACTGCAGCTGCAGGTATGTTATAATATCTCCTTTACGATTGCTGATTGATGGCCAGAGCAAACCCCGGTAACACATGTGGTAGTGGATAAGCTAGTACTTTAGATTGTATTTGCCGGTTTGGTGTGTGGTTTGGGGGTAGGTTTTGCATTATCCCGGAATGCTCAGGGGAATTGAAACGTCTTTTACGACCCGGTGCATCCCAGGGGAGAGTACGCGATCAGTGGAATTCGTGGAAAATGCTACCGACGACCAGTTCGTCGCAGGGACACGTTTATCTCTTCAACACAGGTTCGTTTGGGAGAATTCCTAAAAATAACCTCTCTCTCACTCTCTCTATCTATCTCTCTTTTGAATGGTTCCATCCTGCTAAGGGAGGGAGAAAAAAATGGAAAGAATTGACCATAAATAACACTTACGTCGTGAAGCCAGTGTAATTTTCTCCACGGAGGATTCGCTTGGACGTGACACTCGAAGTAAACATCGTCCCCTTCCTTGATGTCATCCGCCGACAGTGTTGAACCGAGCCGCAGCGACACAATCGGAGGATCTGAACTCGCAAGATTAGGAAAGATTGAATGCATCGATGGGTCGGAAGGCAGAGACAGAGATAAGCAGTATGCTGGTTAGTGCAAAGGCAATGGCGACGGAGCTGTGGTTTTTGTGCCTCGAATGCAAGAGAGACCCGACGCGAGCGACAAGATGGTAACGAAATGAAAAATAAAAACTCAAAAAAAAAAAAACCCCCCAAAAGAACCAAATCGGACACAATGGTCAAAATGGTGTTTCTTGGGAAGTGTGTATGCGTGGTTTTTCGGTAACCGTGTGTGGGGACCCGTTTCCCGATGTCACATTCCCTATTGGCCTCAATTTTGCAACACCTACAGTCTCAGATCACTTTGCTTAACAATAGCGTGACGCAAAAGAGATAAATCATTCGGGCTAATCTTTTTTCTCGTTTTCTTCCCCCTCAATCCGCTTTTCGCTTACGGTCCCTAGGGCCGGCAAATCGATAAACCAGAATTTCATTGGTTTTCCTCCCCAGCAGTGTCCTCCCCTGGCGGTCAGTCAACCGCACACAAGGAAAAGACATACCGATCCGACATACGAAACCGGTACGTGCCTGGATCGGTGAAAGTTCTTGAGACAGTTTTCCGTGCGATGGTCTTTTTGCGTTGGAGTTGGGAGGTGGGTCTTGCGCTCTCCGGCAAGTGGTGGGTCCGGTTATAAGGTTATCTCGGCAGTGCGCAGAGGCCGGAGCGAAGGTAGGGTTGGTTGAATATAATGCTATTAACTCGTTTGAGCCGTTTGCTTTCAGTAAGGCGAAAAATTTGTAACTCCATTGTAATCAAGATATTAAGTAGATTAAGGATCTATTTTTCTCCCTGGCACGAGCGAGGATGCTTTGTGCTGTGTGTCAGGGTTTTATGGAGACCCTTTTTCTTACGAATTGTTTTCCCTTCAATAAACATACAGCTTCGAACTTTAAACGAGGATTTACTCAGAAGTGGCATAAATTTGTGTGATACAATCAGGATTTTATGAACTTTGGTGGCGCTTCAGATGCAATGCCCAATAGATTAATTGCAATTTTTGTTGCTGGGAGGTAAATCAACAAGAGAGCGAGTTGGAGTGATGTTGTTACATTTTTATAAAAAAAACTGGGTTTAATAAAAAAGTTCTATAAACATGATACTAAAATATTGTTTTAATATTTGTTTCTCCCTTTCTGTTTTTTCAATATTTAGGAATACTCCAGCGTTCAATTGCACCATTTACATTAGTATTTTATCTCATGCGTCATATGAGTGTCAACTCTATCATCTTGTGTCTCCAGAGGTGTGAACAACCTGCTGCTTACTTTTCTTCCAAGTGTTTCCAAACTGAATTGCCAATGAAAAATATATCTTTCTTTCCCTTCGGGCTTCCTGTGGCACAGGAACTGTTAGTGGTTGGTAATGCACTTTCCTGCTAACGTAGTTTGGCCATTTTCATCTTCTACATACGCTACCCCTTCAATGCCATGTGAATGCCTTGCTGAACGCATTAGGACGTACGGTGAGAAAAATCCTTTGCTGTATGTAAGGAATTTGCTTGAATGGTGGGCATGGTTTATCGATTCCAACCATTCCACACCAAAGACTACACTAACTACACCGGCCAACAAGGAAGCAGGATGAAAAATTCAGCACTCTGCACTAATATCATAAATAAAATCTTGCATTTGGGTTAATCGATTGGATTTGGTGCTAAGCTTGTCGTGCGGGCGCGATGTGCACAAGATTGTGCCCGAGCTCGTAGCTCGCTTTTGAGCTAGTGTTTCTGTCTCGGTACCGCTGCGGTATCTTAACTTCGATAGGTACCATTTTTGGTAACTTTCAAACGAGGAAGCAAACGAAAAGGCTGCAAAAAAAGCTTCAATCCTCTTTTGGTTCCCTCTCTCCATGACGTTTTTTTTATCTAGTCTGTGAAAAACTTTACTGTGTCTATGTTTCGGCAAGCATCCGAACGACATTTGGTTGCTGTTCCAGCTGCTCCATCTTCTGGTTTTCCTTCGCGCAAGTTGCTGCAAGCTGAAGATAGAACGAATGGACCGGAAAATCGAATATTTAAAGTGCATCAGTGCAGTGCCACGTAGCGTGTACCATGTGTGGTATGTTGCTTTGCGGGATTGTTTCCCGATCATCCATTTCCGCGCACGATGTACATGGGTGACGATGAGACAGAAAATTAACGAACCATTTAGCTGGTAGGTAAAACAGCAAGACTGGAGTGGATTTAAAATTTTAACAGCAACCGGCACTGTCTTTTGGGTATAAAGTGGAAATTAATGTATGGTACGCATGATACAATATTGAAATGAAGATAAATTTATAAAAATACATTCTCTTCCTTCAAATTATAAAGCAAAAAATAAATAAACAATATTAAAATCATTTTAAAAAAATATAACAAAAGAGTCGAAAAACATACAAACAAAATAACTTAGAAGTCACTTTTTTAAATAAAGTTTTTGGAGTGGTTCGGTGGCCGAGGAGACCGAGGCGCCGGTCTTCGAACGGACAGGACCGAGGTTCGAATCCCATTCAGGCCGTTCCCCCGTACGCAGGATTGACTATCCTGTTGCGGGTACATTCAAGTCACGGAAGCCAGAAATGGCAGGCCAAGACCTCTCGAGGTTGTAGAGCCAGAGAAGAAGAAGAAGAATGTGAGTTTGAAAATATTCGTAAAGGAAAAACTTGTAATATAAATAAAAAAATTCGAGATAATAAAATAAAATTTAACATAATTTCTAAGCAATTAAAGTACCTGCTCCGGTGGAACACGTATTATAATCGTTTGAAAAAAGAGAATGCAGCACAAAGTTTTCAACAAACAAAAGCTAAAATAACATAATTACATATAAAAAAAATAGGTAGAATCTATACACGATTTAGGGTCAGAATATAAAGTTTAACTAAATGCAAAGCAAAATAAATAAGTATAAAAATAATAAAAAGAAAAAGGTTAAAAAAAGAAACACTAGTTAATAAAAGTATTCGCTTCGGTGTTAAACGTATTAAAATATTCAAATGATCGCTTGACTTTGTGGCACAAGGTTGGCTTCCATTTCTAATTGCTAATTAGGCAGATAAAACATAGTTTTCGCATTCATTACGCGCAGCACAAAATTCGTACATTATTTCACTACGTCAATAGAGAAAGCGACTGCCCGCACTCGATCCGGGGTCGAACTGCACGCCCAAAGTTAGATGCTGAAATCTTACATTCGGTCGACAGTAATTGTTGGTAAAGTGTTCGCGTAAATGCGAACAGTGACTCAGATGGTAAAGCTTAATCGAAAAAGCTTGCACAAAATTTTAGCACAAAAGTTTTTAATTATAGTCACCGTGCGCAGAAAGTAGCTGCTTTCCTCTTGTTACCCGCAATTCGGGATTGTTTGGATCGGAGGAGTGTTTTCGCTACAGTGGCATTCGCGTGGCAGGAACGACTTTGAAGGAATGCTTGTAATGGTGGTTCAAATAAATTAGTTACACAGCCGAGAGGCCACGGAATAGGAATTCCGCCGTGATGTGTTTGCTAGCCCGTGCAGCCACATCTTCGGCACTGCCGAAAGCCTAATACCATTTCCGTTGCGTTCGTTCGCAAGGGCTGTTTTTGTTCGTTTGCTTTTTAAATTTTCGAACTTCTCAAATCTTGGTCACACCATCTTAAGATTGTGTGTGGTTTCGTAAAGTTCCGTGCGGTTTGCGGGTTGAGTAGGAACGATAAAGTTTTATCAAACATACCGAATCAAAAACCGCAATTAACTCGACAATAAAAAGCCGAATTGTATTTTGCGCGTTGGGAAGAAATCGACATGCTGTGGCATGGGTAGTACGCCATCCGCCGTTGGTGTCTTGGTGGCAGAATCGGTGCGGATGCGTTTTGGACTGTGGTAACGTCTTGGCAGATACGCGGCCCGGTGGTTGCGTACTTCACATTGGTACTGAAATGATTCGCCAAGCGTACGGGTCCCGGATTGCATGACGACCCCGGAGATGCGAACATCCGCGGTGGATGGAAACATTGCACGGTACACAGTTTTTGGCGGTGGCACTTCTTTACTCAAACTACCAAAAAGTTCTCCATTCCCGGAATCGGCCACGAAGCGGAGGCAAACCTTCCTCGTGCAAGACGGCGCGGCACTATAAACGCGAATACTTTTTTACGATTGTTGATTTGAATTTAATTTTAATTAATTTCTTCGCTTCCACGCTTTGATGCGCACGCCAAGGGAGCTTTTATGGGTTCGCAGGCGTCGCGCCTTGTAGCCCTTACCGCCAAGAACGGTGCCGATGGAAGGCCGGATGCGGCAGTGAAGTTTTGAATTTATTCTGCCCGCAGAAATACGAAGTTCTATACAAACTTGCTACGAACCATTGCGCCAACTTGCTGGGTCCCTCTTGTTTCTTTCGGCATTTTGTCAGGGTTATCTTCATTCACAACAGTTGGGTGTTCGTTTTTGTTGCTTTTCTACTCACAGACAACTTCAATCTTCCAGGATGTTTCCAGAAACAGTCCGGTAACGTTGGGGTTTTCGGCCCGGCAAGTTATCAGCTTACCGTCGTCCTCGGTTGTTGGAACGAAGCTAAGCTCCGAACGAGTGGTGTTGTTCAGTATTTCCTCCTAAAAGGGGACAGCGAGAAAACGAGCGATGGAGTAAGAAACAGAATGATTTCATGAAAAATATTGCGAATGTAAAATTTGATAGAGGGCAAGTAGCAACGGGAGGATAATTTTATGGAGCGTACACAGCGTATTCGCTGTCCTCTCGAGCAGAAGAGGGTGACGGCCGAACAGACGATAAACGATTTGGTTTCGGTCAAGTTAACCTCTTTCGACGGGAAAGCGCACTTAATGGAATGAAATACAAAGCACTTTGAATATTAGAAATTGATATTGGAGAGTCACTGTTGCTCGGAATGGATTGCAATAGATTAGAGTGCGCACGATCTGTAACTGTTGGAAATAATCTTGTTCATCTAATCATAAACTTTATCGAATTTGTTTTGATCTATCTTATAACAAAAAACTTAATCACTCACAAATATAATTTATTTTTTCAACTGAACGTATTCTTGTCCATATAAATAAATAGGATACTTTATTAAAATGCTCAGTTAATATGAACTTAAACGTTTGCAAATAATTAAACCGTTTAGCAATTTATTTTATAGTCAAAAAGATTAAAGGGAACACTCAAATAAATGATCCATTTGTTTAACTGTCGCGCTCGCCGAAACAGACGAGAAACGCTACTAATTGAATGTACGCTCTGTGTTAATTGCAATACGCGCGCGAATAGTTTCCCATTTCACAAAGTGCTGTATCGTGTTTGTACCGATACTTGGACACTTTTCCTAACGGCAATTAGGTGAAAGTGCTAAATTGTTTTTTTTTTTTCCATTTGTTGAAATTCTATTCGAAACATTCGGTTTGAAAGTTTCTCACAGCAGAACGATGATGATTAAGTGATTAGTTGGGTAGGTATGAATCAACAAAAATACTTCTCAATGTTGTACTTTTTTGCCACATTTCCGCTTTTTTGTTTCATATGTTTTAGTTTGGTAGTAGAAGAAACATTATTGTGCGGATTATATCGGTTGATATCGCTTAATATCATTTTAGTAATTTAGGAGCTCTTGAGAGTAGCGTATAAAAATGTTCAATGCTTGTAACATTTTATTCTAGTTCTAGTTAGGGGTTTTGGAATGAATTCTAGTGTGTGGAGTTCAGTGTCGCTGAACTACCATGCGCCTCCATCACAGGTTTAAATCAGGGTTGTCGAATTATACCGACAAATCCTGAATTTTTTTATCTAGAAAAGAGATTTCACTTTAACTCATTGCATTAAAAGTCTATAAACTTTTGCTTAGTGTGTCAGGTGATATGAAATATGTAATACTTAAATTTTCACGGTATCACGAGCCCACCTTACCATAAAACCTATCACAAAAGTTTGTTTAGATGTTTACTAAATTAAAATTTTTATAATTTTGCAACAAAAATAAAAAAAAAAAATTATTTATCAACGTGTCATACCAATTTCACGTCGAATTAATTGTTGACGTTCTGCCTTGTGTATTTATCACTCAGTGCATGCGGCGCTGATAATACGGCTTTTAGCCGTAATAATGGAAATAAATAAAAAATAAAAAATAATTGTTGACGTTTAAAAATTACAATTAACTACAATGAAATTTAGACAGTAATCAAATGATTATAAAAAAGTACATATTTCCTGGCCAGATAACACGCTGGACTATTAAGGGTACAAGTACTATTTGTATATTTTTAAATATTTGATCCTCAATTGCACCTTTCACAAGAAACGGTGGTGTTCTTTGTGGTATGAAACGATTCCTTATTTATAGGTGCATACTATCTTTATCGCTTTTGTACTAAGAGTAGCCTTCACTGTGTGACCGGACATGCTGTCTGAATTCATTCGCACTGGTCGTAGAACTAGATGTTGTATTTCAAAGGCTTTTGCTGTTGTTAAGGTTTTAGTTGCTCTGTCCGAGCACACCGAGGCGCCTCATCGGTGGCAAGGTAGGAAATACCATGCAGGTGGTCCTTAGTTTACGGATGTTCGTCCATTTTCATAAATTCAATAAAACATTCTCCATCGCCATGAAGAAGCGTATGCATTTGTTTTCCTTTGCTTCTCGATGCCCCATTTTCACCATCACTCCTGAATGGTCTGCAGGAAGTACGAATACGTACAGTACAGAAAACAAAGAACCAAACAGGGCCCGAGATTTTCTTTGCTTCTTCGTTTATTTGTTTTCACGGCTGAACGGTTTCGCCCTTGTTATTGAGTGAAATGAACGGTTCTTCCTTTCCCATAACTTAGCCATTCGGCCGCTAACCTCACTTTGTGGCAACCGGCCACCGAGTGCGGGTCCGGGGTGATTTTCTATACTAACCTTTGCACGACGTAATTGTCGCTTTCCTTTGTACCAGGTTATAATCGCATTTGGCCTCGAACCAACGCTTTCGCAGGAGATTTCATATCGTCGATCGGCTACTAATGGCGTCTGCGGGTTCATTATCTTCACACTCAATGGTTTCACTGTAGTATATTGTGCCGGACGGGTTTCATGAGCCGGTGTTATGGCGCATGAAAAGAGAAGTAGGTTAAGAAAAAATACGTTCTATATAAGCCAGTAAATATTCCAGATAACGAAACGGAGATCCAGAGCAGGTGTGCATGGGGTGTGGCAAGAAAAAATAACGATCAGTACCAGTGTATTGTTTTTTTGTTTGTTTTTGTTCATTTCGCTATCTACAGATTTTTTAAAAGAAGTTATTCTATCCCTTGGGAGAAAATAAGGCTGTCATAGATTTTTTTTTGATTGTATAGCATCCGATTTGTGAGCTTCTCGCAAACCTAGAAATGCTTCCAGTGAACGTCTTAGGAACAAAAGACAATGAAACTGAAAGTGAATCAATGTTCGATTTGAAATACATACGCCCTTAACGTAACTTAATATACAATATTTTTCTGTACAAGTGTCACTTGTTCGCGATCTAAACCAGTCCTTCAAGATTAAATGCAATATCCAAATGAAAGAGCGCTGGATACAAGAACATTATATCCATAGTTATAATGAAAGAAGATACGCAAGCTAAGAGGCAGCATAGGCATGGAAGGTATTGTGTAACATTGTTGTATTCGTTTGTGAATGATAACAAAAAACAGTCAAATGAATTATTGCTTTTATCGTGTTATCGATAACTCTTTCATCTTTTTTAACCTCCCTCCGTTAGCCTTCGGCCAGGTCATTTCGTGGAAATGATACAGAAATGATCACTTTTTTCCCATTCTGGTTCCTCCTGTCACCTTCTTCAGGTTGACACAGGTGATGCAAATTCGGCTCTAGTTTTTGCACCCTTAGGGATATTCTATCTTATTCCTACGATACCCCAAAGATGGAATGAGTTATCATTTGTTGTCCCTTTTTTCAAGAATTTTGCTATGCCCTCCGGAATCGGCAGCTAGGTGAACGCGAACGGAGAAGATTAATATTTTTTGATAAAAAAATAAAAGGGGAATAAAATCTTTCTGAAATTCGTATCAATCACAGATGGTAAAAAACAAAGAGATGTTTTTTCTTTCGTACTGGCAAGATGTTGGAAGTCATTATTTTCTAAGATTTCTTTGTCGTGTAAATGTTCAAGGGATATCATTTTACGGACCATTGAGAAAGGTTGGCAAACTGTATCTCATATAGGGAAGAAATACAATAAGACCTACCAATGTTCTTAGATCACTTGCTCTAAATTGTTCATTTACTTTAAACAATCAACCTCTGCATTTCATAGATCAATTTAAATGTTTAAATTAAACCTTTGCTGAAATGAAGGAATGTAAAATAAAATTAAATCTATACAAAAGTACCTACAAAAATATTACAGAATAAAAATCTGTGATTGTAAATATGTATGTTTGAATGAAGTACATTATTTACATTAATGTATCAATATAAGTATATAATACGTTAAATCTTGTTTAATTTTTAATCTACAAAACAAACAAACAAACAAACACTATGTTCCTGTTTTAACAAACAAACCCTATTTGAAAATGCAGCGTGAATTAAAATGAAATAATTTTTTATATATTTAACTAGAGGGGTTTTACAAAATATACTGTCTGATTTTCTAAATTACAAGAGAATGTATTCTATCAATAGCTGTCGGTATGTAATTGCAATGAAACAAATAAAGGAAATTCTTTCAACTACTGTTGCATCAGATCATGCTTCTCTATGGAATATAACATATTAAGAAAAAAATGTCGTTAGCACAAACAAAAAACAATAGAAAATATGGTACGTTTTGCTTGATCATGCTGCCCACTGCAATTGAACTGTTAGCTCGATGGAGAATCTAGAAATACGATGACGAGCTCAATTTTGCTGCAAAAACGATAATGTTGTCGGTGGGCTAGCAAAACCAGGCATTTCTACTCGTGGACCAGACGGAGGTGGCACCCAGACATACCCGGTGCCAGTGCCGCGGTATGGTATGGTCGCAAAAGTAATGAGATTTTAATGAAATGAGAATTCGACAATCAGATGGATTCATTCCGTCGGGAGCAGCCGGAAACCGGAAATCATAATCCCGGGAGAAAATCTTTTGCCCATTAGTTGGCATTTTCTTTCGATCGGTTCGGGTTTTGGGGTGGCTGAATGAACCAAAATTGGAAGACACATTTGCTTTTGCCGTGGGTTGGATAAATGTTTAAAATGGTGACAATGATTTGCAGCACTGGTGCAACCGTAAAAGGGGAGCGGGAGTTGCGAGGGGAGGGTGAAACGGGAGTGCTCCTTGGTGCGAAACGATGGTCGCTGTCGACTTACGATGTAAATCCAGAACAAAGCTGCTCTCCTTCGGTTCCACAAGCAGCGTGTTCGTTGCCTGGCAGGTGAAGATGGAATTCAGATCCGAGCGCTGGATCGCTGGCCATAGCAACCGATTTTCGATGACATCGCCAGAATTGTGTTCGTACTGCTCGTCCACCAGGATGCCGTTGATGAGCCACTTCACCGAGGGTTGTGGACGACCTGCGGACAAGGTGGAAGAGAAATTTGGGGAAAGAGAAGTATTTAGATTGCTGTTGCACAAACACTAGCGGCTGCTTGTGGATTGTTTCAGCAAATGCCGATCGGGTCGGGGCTGGACCGAGTTGACATTGCATATTAAATGATTCCCTCGAGTAGCATAGATTTCGATGCAGCTAGTTGTGCGATGTTGAGGATTTATATATATATATATAGTTTTTTTGTGTTTCAAAAATATTTCCACCTGCGACGGTTGCGAGTATGGTGGGCAACGGTGGCACCAAGGTATTTGTTTTGCTTAGAATGTAAATGTTTCTATT
>KI422595.1:0-60027 GCA_000473375.1 Anopheles culicifacies | reverse complement strand
ATTGTAGGTTGCAGAAGACTTTAAAATGAGACATAGTTGTATAAGTTTCATGTTTTAAAAACAAAATATTAACAGAGGTTCCATTTTCCTCTTGTGTTATTTTTCTCACGATCATTAACTCCACCAGCTGAGTATAATTTAAATATTATTTTTTTCTCATTACCAGAGTAAGGAATATGTTTCCCTTAAGAGATTTATTTGCGTTAAATGTATCCATAACCATTTAACATTCAAGGTGATAATTAGTTGTGTCAACTTTTTGCGCTCTTTGGGCAGATTCGCGTGTGACGTTTTGTGACAAACCTGCATCTGTTCCCAAAGAACAAATAAATAGATAGAATGCATTTCTACACCCACACAAACAAATACACAAATCAAATTCGTACATACTTCAGCGTGAGAGATTTTCATTCTGTGAGCTGTGATTCAGCGTGGTAAAATGGTAGTTCACCGCTATATTCTATTCCTCCCTTCAGACCAAACTCCACACATCGACCATTTTCACACACAACACAACTGAAACGAACGTTTCAAGTTAGTTCCGCATGCTGGAAGTCTAAAGAAACCGCTAGGCAGAAAAAAAATGAACGAGCCATTTCGGATGGAGCTGGTTAATTGTCACAGTTCTCATGTGCTCATGCTCATACTCATGTGCTTAGTGGGTTGCAACACGAAGGCCGTCTCTTAGCCCTCGTTTCAACCCCGTGACGAATGCGAGAGACACCGAGATAGTGATCTAATTGGGCGGTTGATATGGAGGAGCACCGTTGTCATCATGGGCAGAAAACGTAGCCACCCAACAGCCGGGGAGGGGAAGCTAATGGTGGACCGTTGGCAAATGAATCTGTCACTCGGTTAGTGGGTCACACTGGTACACGTCTTTTGCTCACATTAGAGCGGTACAATGTTCTACCCCTAGCAAGTCTTATCATGATTCTGGATCCCCTCCCCTCCTTAGCATTAAATGCTTTGCGGTAATAAAGCTTCAAGTTTGTACGGTTTTCGATGCAAAATGTGACACATTACTGTGCGGGACAATGGTGCGTACACGCGAATTCATTCCTACGCAAAGTAGAAAGCACTCGTTTTTTTTTTCTATTTTGCAAAACCATAACTTTCTTGTCCTTTGCCATGTTCTCTGCTCCCTTTTTGCTCTCTGCACTCACGAGGTCGAATGATCACCAGCACCGCCGCCAATGAAGGATGGAAGGTACACACGTCCAGGGAACACCACCAGTGACAGCATCCGAAGATCTCCGCCTGTTTGTGGGGAGTGGGGAAACAAGGGGAGTGAGGGAAGAGAAGGGATAAGTTAAAGCAAAAAAAAAGGAACGTTACACTCCCACACACCGTGCTATCATTTGCACTTTCATAAATCATTTTTACTGCCCATATACTGCTGCACACATTCGTCCGGATTTTCCCATCTCACTCTTACGCTCTTTTAGCAGGATCTCCTGGTTTTTTTCTTCTTCCACGGAAATTACCACGTATCCATCTTGCTGCTGCTTTCCCACACACCATATCTTTCGCTCTCCCTCTAATTCATGCTCTCTTCTTATCAGCAAGAAAATCAGCGCGAATAGATGCAGAGAGCCCATCGTACACGTTACGTTTGTAAGCTGAGAAAAGCCTTTCCACCGGGCGTGGGGGTGGGTGATGCGATGGGAAAAGCTTCTCCACTGCGGGGGCTTTCAACGCCCAACCACCACCGACCGCTGTGTTTCGCGGGATTGATGGATGATGACGTTAGCCCCGAGGTTGGAGTAGCTCTACATCATCGAGAATGGATTTTCCCTACCATCAGCACCACCACCACCAGGCGTCTCCTTCTTGTCCTGTGTAATTGCGTGCGTGTGAGTGTTTGTGCGCTCCTCGTTCGGTTACATCTCGTCAGGTTGGCCCGGGGGCGACACGAGGACCCCGAACCGAACTCTAGGCTCTCTTACCAGTGATACTAATTTCCACCAATGGGAATAGATCACGGAACCAACGGGTAGATGCCGCAGGACGGTTGGAAATGGAGGTAAATGTTGCTTTTCTTGTTTATCATTTATCTTGCTTTCTTACTTGTTCCCGGTACGTGGCAATTGGAGCATCTCGCCATTAGAACGAGACGTACAAAACTTTAGCCGGGCAAAAACGGGAGCTTCCTTTTATTCACACCCGAGGTAAAGAAAGAACACACGCCCTGAAGGATTCTCCATCATCATTCCACCCTGCTTCCCCCTTTCCTTCCCCTTTTTGATGGGCACAAAGGGGGAGAAGAGGGGCGAGAGGGAAGTTTCCCTTCGGTTAACTGGGTCGCGTTCCGGCGGTCGTTCGGTTCGTGCCACTTTGCCCAACCCAACTAAACCCAAGCCCGACCCGACCCGAATCGAACCGAACATCTGAACCTGTGGAAACACCAGTGGAATGCTGGCAGGATACAGCGATATGGGAGAAAAAAAGCCACTAGACAGGCCAAGCCAGGCCAAGCCAGGCCACGGAACCTGCAAGGCTTAAGGATGCTTTCTCTTTCTATTTCTGCCTCTCTCCCTCTCTCTCTTTTGGCCCCAGACACCCTATCATGGGTAACCCCATAAAAGCTAAGAGGCTGTCAGACACACATACATACAAGAACACCAGCCAGGACACGATTAAGCTTTTAAGCTGTAGGCTTTGGCCAAACCCGGTTCTTTCCGATGTGGATCGAATTCCACGACGCGAGGTTCGGAGGACGAGGGATATCGAATGTGGAAAGCTTTGAAATGACACACCATTACTTGGAAATCTTGCTCCCAAAAGGGGGATTTCTCTGGACCGAATCGATACTTGTTGGAAAAGTTCCAGCCGTTCGAAAGGATGCTTTCTTCTTTTTCCGCTTTGCGTAAGTGTGCGCTGATGGTTTCAGTAGTAATCGAGCGTGTCTCAAACTGTAATCGAATGCCAACGCCCACACGATTGGTGGCATTTTGTGAGGTGGTAGGGAAAGCTGAGCTGGGCGAAAGGCGCACATATCCGGTACATTCCGGTGTAGGGTAAGATCGTGGCGGTCAAATGTATATAATCGATTTGGTGGCAACTTTGTTCTTGTTTGCTTTTTGTGTTATGTAACATCGGTTACGTCTGATGCCACCGAATCGATACGGTAACTGTGAAAACTTTATATTAATTGTATCCTAACTTACTTACATACTTCTTAAGTAATAATGATAGAAGCACGTTCTTACATACAATTTAAAAATGTTTAGACTCCCAAAGATCTAAAAGAATGTCATAATTCAATGTGTAAAAGTATTCTAAGTTTATCATACCACTTAACAAGAAAGAAAAAAATACAACCTAATTTATAATGATATTAATCAGAAATGTAACTCAATATTGTAACATATTTCAAAACATTGTAGCTTTTCCAATTAATACTAAAATATCTGTAAGTCGATCAATAATTTTGTAATCTATTTCTTGTCCTTTTACCAACTTTGAAAGGATCTTATAAAAACACTCAAACCCACACAACAAACGAAGAAAAAGGCTTTAACTCACGCTTAAATCTTGCCGCTGAGTGTGCTACTCCTATTTACTACACATCATCCCACCCACTGAAGCGCCTCCATCAGCAGTGTGCGCGTTTTTCTTTCGAGCGGCTGCCAACTCGATGATGTCACCCTTTTCGCCCCCGGGAGGCCAAAGGGAGGACCCACCGGCATGACTCGACCAGGGCCCCAGGGTTCGTGAGGACTCGGTCTTTTCTGCTCCGATTGAACTCCACCTTCGCGATTCACCTTCCACCATTTGTTCACCACCTTCCAACCCCACCCAACCTCAAAAGGAGGGAGTGTGTTTTTTTTGTCCTTTACCCACAACACCCACCACCCCGAACGATTGTGATGGTGTGCGATTGTGTATATAAGAAAGTATGTACACAAGAGTTCGTTTCCTTCATCGCTATCGTCGTCGTCGTCGAGGTGGCAAACAATTTCGTGAACCTGCGCCATCTTAGCTCGAAAAGGAAATCGAGTGTGTGTGTGGTGGAATCGGAATTGATGAAAGTGACAAAAAAAAGTATCCACCCCAAGACAGTTAACTTTTCTCACTCACCCCTGCTCTGGTTGCTTGGGACACGCACTCAGCATACACACACACAGTTGCACCTGTCCGTTGAAGTGGAGCATTGCAACTTTGGTTTGTATGTGAAAGAGAGGGAGAGAGAACGCAAAAAAAACACGTAAAGTACGAGCATAAATGTCATTCACGGCTTGGGCGAACCCGAACGAAGCGTAGCAAGCATTACGTTACCGAGGTGATCCATGTCTACTAAACGGTTACCCAACCACACCACCAACCAATTCTCAAGGGTGGTGGTAGCTAGTGGAAAACCGACCCACACACACACACTCGGTGGATCAAGCAGCAGTAGCAGCACCGTCTACTACGAAACCGTGTGCATCCATCGGATTGGTTTCGAAAATTAAGTGAGAAAAGAACCACCCGTTCGATGCTACCGAATCGTGCCGTGCGTTTGCTGAAGTGAGATGGACGAAAATTCACGCGCGCATGTCAAAAGGTCAGACATTGCCACCCATTTTGGGGTTGTGAGATCGTTGTGAGATGGAGAAGGTTAGTATGTGTGTACGCAGAGCTGTATATAGTTCGGGTTTTTCATTTCATTTCGATTTCGGAACAACGTGTTCCTTCTTTATACAAGGCAAGAGTTTTTCTCGTCCGCTTTCGTGATTTGCTTTCTTTTTTTTTGGTTAAAGTCATACAACACAAAGGGAGACATTTTTCACACCGTGATAGTGTACGCGAGACGCACGGTTCGTGCGATTTCACGAAAGTACATCCATTTTCCGTGTGCTTTCTGTATTCTGATGACGGATTATTTCATTCGTGACCGGGGATTTTATTGATGTTGCTGCCTTATGATTCATATTGCAAAGGTGAATACGATTTCCCCGTTTCTGTGGAAACTCTCTGGTTTTACATCGATTCATGTTATGATGTACAGACAGGGAAAGGTCATTGGGCAACTCACTGCGTAAATCAGGTTTATGTAAATACGTTTCATCCTAATGATGGTAATACGCATAGTAAACGTTGTATCCATTCGTCAAAGCGTCTATAACCCGATTTGAGAACACTGCTACAAAGCAAAGCTCTTTGATGTCCTGTACCGTATGAAAACATGTGTCTTTATGAGGAGATACAATTATAGGGAAATTTTCAATTATCAAAGCATAATGAACGAAAGGAAATGTGTTATGGCTCTAACCACATTAAACTCTAGAAGACTAAAATAAGGATCAGAATCAATATTCTTTAAACATTCTGATAAAATTCAGCAACATTCTGTTACAATAACTATCTGGATCAAAATCCTTTAGAAAATTAATTAACAACTCTTAATAAATTCTCTTTTACAAACTATTTTCACTAACACACTCATTCCCTTACAGCAATGTTTGCTAATGTTTTTGAAGCAATGAGCCACAATATTATAAAAATACAAATTAAATCAGGCTTTAAAGAGACAAATTGTCTATACAAAAATATTTTAAACACATTTTTTTATTCACAAAAGTTGTAAGATAAATGAGAGATCTTTTTGTATGTCGCCGAAGACATTATATGACAGAGTCTCAGAAACTGAAACAAGAAATCTCAAATAATATAGTAGGACTTTAAGCTCTCTAGAAAATATTCAGAAATTTGTAGTATTTTTTCTGCTGTTGTCATTAATATTTATATATAGTTTTGACGAAATTTCAGCATTCTTAGTATGAAACATTCCTAACAAAGAGCCGCACTATGACGATACACTGCCTTAGAGGGCCACCCTTTTTAAATGACTTACTCTACTCAAACTAAAACCATGGCCGTCAACGTTAATTTCCACCGGTAACGTGCCATTTATTGCCATTCATTGCTCGGCATAAATTAGCACCTCGAACCCTTCTCTTTATCGCCCTCTCCTCACAGCAAACAAACACTGCGTTGCTGTTTGTCTCCCACAACAGTTCAATCGATTACAAATGATTTCATTTTCTCGAATCTATTTAGACGAGTACGTTAGGCGAGTATGGTAAGGGAACCCACCTGATTTTAGTTGTACAGTTTTAGATTAGTACACAAGCAGCGACTCATGCGAGGACATTGATTAATCCATGTTGTCACAATGCAAACAAGAGTTTTTCTTTGGTCCATCCTCGGATACTCGGGTCTCTGGGCGCTTTCTTTTAATGAGCTCGGGAGACGAAGATCGTAACCAATTTCTATTGCGGCCTGTGGCTGATGTGTCATCTACTCACGCCAACCCGCTCATTAGCCAACGTGCGCCGACCTTCAACGAGAGGTGTTAATTAAACGAATTGCGCAAACGGTGTCTGTGTGTTTGTTACCAATCGAATGATTTATTCGTGCCAATTCGTCTTGCGCACTACGCACGGTGGGCGATGTAGTTGCGTGTGCGCGACGATGTCTATTTCTCACGAGTCACTCATCCCGAGGACGGTGTAAACGGGTATTGAGGCATAAAGACAAACACATGTAGAACAATAGGCAGTACACCATGTGCACTTGACGGCCAGCAAATGGATGGCGCCAGCTGGAAAAATCACAGTCTGGAATATACTAAACACTACCTCCCCGACTTGCAACAACACGTTCCATTCCAATCAAGCGTCAAGCAGTGGTGACGAACAGTTATTCCCATGTGTTTGTATGCCTTGTCGACGACTGTGGTAGACCATAGACGACAAATGTCGGAAATGATAACGACGTCAACTCGTTGATTGATGTCCCCGGGATATGTGGTGGTGACCGTCCTACCCGTTGGAGACCATCAGTGCAAGGGACTCCGCTATTTGCATTCTATTGATTTAATGGCCATTTTGATTTGAACTGATCGTGAACGTGCCAAAGACGGCTACGGTGGAGAAGAAGACGAATATCTCTTTCAAGGAAACATAAAAATGATTGAAATAGAATTACTCCAATAATTGTCAACGTCTTGGAATGATGTGAGATACAACAATTACAGTACTAAAAATAGTAAACGAAACTGAAAGGGAAATAAAGCGGGAAATGAGCTCCCAAGACGACTACTCAAACTTCAAAAGCTCCCCCTGGGGTAGAATGGGTCAACAATGAAACGTCCGTCAACAGAAACCACCCGGTTGTGCGGTAGTCTGTCATCAGCTTTATCATCTTAGTTCCATCTGATCATCACCATCGGCAAAGTTCTGGCCGGTGCAATCAGACACAACCAGCACACTCATCATCGGCGGCTCATCATCGGATGGCACCAACATTGTCGTGCACGAGCGTACGCCGCCACACTGTTACGATTTTTCTAGGTCATTTCAATTAAAAACGCCACCACGCATCTATCTCGCGTGCGGAGTCATCACCGCTCGAGACTCTAGCCTTCTTCCTACTAGAAGCTGCAAGTGTAAGTGTGTGCGTGTCGGAAAAATCCCATATTAGTAGTAAATTCAATATGTTTGCATTTGTGCAGAAAGCAAGAAAATCCAAGCTCGCTAGGAAATGTTAGACATTTCTGCATTGCAAAATCCCTTTTCCGTCTACCGTTTCACACGCTGCCCGGTGACAGATTAGACGCCGATGCAGTCGTAGGCTTTCTCACGGCCTGGTTAAATATCGTTTACACTTTCACGGGCCACACCATCGTCACGGTTCTCTAACAACACGGATGACCGGCCCTGGGGTGGGAGCAGTTTTGTCGGATGTCACTCAGAGGTCAGCAGACGAGGTTCTGAACGAATGCTTCTAAGCAAAAAGGCGAACAAAACTGCCCAAAGCAGGTAAGGTGATGCAAAATTGTTCTCCATTTTGTACGCGACGAACTGAGTCTCCTACTCACCCCCCGCCTCCTCCCTTCTTCTTTAGGATTATCATTCTCACCCCACCAGCATTTATCACTTTCCCAGGACCTGTCAGATTCATGGACCTGTGTGTTTAGTGTACTTCTTATCTTATTTAGACTTTGTTTTTATTTCAAATTCTATTCGCGCTTCTAACGCAAGCACAGCGCGTCTTTCCCAATCCCCATTAGGGAGCACACCATACGAAAAAACCACCATTGTTTATGATTTTGCTGGTGGGATTGATTGTTGTCCATGCCGTTATCAGTACCGTCAGCCTCAGTCGGTCACCGTTTTCCTGGGCGCAGCACAACATCTCTCTTTGGAGTTTTGTTTAAAAAAAAAAAGTAGTACGTGCCCCGTTATCGCACCTCGCTCAACTGGGAGAAGGAAACTGATAGTGGATTGGTAGTGGAATTTGTTATTGCCGTGGTCCAATCCAATACACGACCCCAAGGCGTGAATGTGTCAGTAATATAGAAGCACGCGAACGGAGCCGGCAGCAGAGTTCGATAATTCCTTGCATTAACATACGTACATACACAAATTGTAATCTGTTTTAGTTCGTTCGAGAACAACGAAATGACAAAGCGATTCGGCAAGTGGACGGACACTTATTTTTAGCGATGAGGTAATGTTGCAGAACGCAACCATAAACTTTAAACCCATTTCGAGTTATCAAAAACACTATCGATTGCCGCGGCACCGACGCAACCGTTATATCTCGGTCACCAGTTGACGGATGCTTCGTTTAACGGACAATTGAAACGTACACAAAAAAAACGCAACGAAAAAATGGCCTCTGATAAGCCCAAGACCTATATCCTAAACCTTTGCAAAGAGGCACCACGAAAAAATGAAGTGAATAAGACCCAAAACAAAAAGACAAAAACCTTCCGGCATCAAAAAACTAGATCACACAAATGGCGCCAAATTTTGGCCAAAAAATCGACTTCCTTCCTTTCTCCGGGGGTTTTCACTCCACCATCCCGTTTGCCATAAAACACTCGGTTGCCCGGTCAACGGATAATCTCTCCTCTGGTTGCGAAAACGGAAAACGTTAGGAAATTGCAAACAAAAGTCCTCCCGGTGTGTGTGTGCGTGTATTTTGTAGAAACAAGTTTAAATGGTGCATCATCATCATCATCGCCATCATGACGATCATCAATGCTATAAGGGTTGAAAGGAATAAAAACAAAGCGAATCAATTCCCCAAAAATACACGCCATGAGGCTAGGGAGAGGCTGATGACGAGAATGCTTTGTTCGACGATGGCCGGTATATGTGTTGACGGGCGCACATCGTTGACCGGATAATCGAAGAAGGCCACCGTTTGCACTACATCACAAACATGGAGGCAAAAAAAAACCCGCCGGGAAACAAAAATTCCATCACCTGCCATCAACGGATGGCAAAATTAAATCCAAAACTCCACTCACTCCCCCCTACGGAACTGAACGAATAAATCACACATGCTAACACATTCGTACAGTAAAATTGCGGGGGAGGTTTGGAGCAGACTGTGGTACGACTCCCCGGTACGATTTCCATTTCCGTGTCCGGTCGTTGAGAGTGCAACAAAAAAAAAAGATGGCTCCTGCAACGGACAGTGAGAAGAGCAGGCTTAAATGCCTACAGGTAGAGAGAACGAGAGGTGGAGCGAAGGTGGAAAAGGATAAGCACGGACATGTCCATCACTGACCAGCAGCGCCATGATGGATAGCGGTCATGAAGGGAGTAGGAGGAAGTTCACAAACCCCAAGCTGGACCCCGAGGACCTCCAGGACCAGAGAACATCGGCCTTTGCCAGGACACGTTCACCACACTCACACACACAGTACCTTGGTTGGAGGACCTGTTCGGAGAAAAAATGAGCTCGGAAAAGCTCACAGAGCATGACACCGAAGACGACGGGGGGAAGAAGTAGACCCCCCTGCTCCTCCTGTACCGAGAGGAAGGAAAAACAGGGTGGCTTTCACATCTAATTCGATTTGTGCCCTTCACCGCTTTCCATCTTTCTCGCTTCATCTCACTCTCTTTCTCTCAAACACCATCTACTCACTCTTTTTCTCACACACCTCACACGGTTCAATCCCCACTCCACCACGACGAAACGTTTTTCCCCGTTGGAATGTGTAAAACCCCGTTGCAAACAAATGTGCGAGAACGAACACCACATCAACCAATACTTATCTCGCTCGCACTTACAGCAACCGGCACCGGTTCAACGCGCTATTACCGGGCGTGGTTCCGTACCGTACGTGCCCACTCGCTCACACACATCCGTGCTGCGTTGCTGCTCTTTCACCCCTACGGGTAACGGGCGGTGAAACCTTCTCAACTGCCGGCTTTAGGGGGTTGCGAACTTGCTGAACTCACCGCCGCACCTCAACAGCACTCGAGCACTCAGCAGCAGCAGACGCTCCCTCCCCTTCCACAACGGATTGCCAGCAGTTCGATCCGGTTGGTTGCCGCGCACCGGTACGCTAGCGCGAGCGAGATCTCACCAGCCAAGCGAGACAGACGGCTGTAGACAATGTGTGTGTGGTGGGGTCGTCTGGTTGATCATCGCGGTCGGGTCGGGTCGCGCCAAGCATCAAGTTCGACTCGGGAAGTCCTTCTGGTCAGGCGTGCGTTCCGTGTGTGCTGTGCTGTTTGCGTGTTCCGTATCGCCTGCTGCCGTAAGCAGAACGAAGCAGATATTCACGATCCGCCACAACAGCATCCGAGGGCTTCGCGGTTTTGGATTGTTGCGCCGCTTCTCGTGTGCGTCCGGGTACGGAAAAGTGGAATTCAATTAACGTTTTACCACACACCGCCACAACAGAGTGTCGCAAAGAAAAGAAAAGAAAAAACAACAAAAGAAAAAAACACATTTCTGCCATCGTTTTCGTGCGCTAGGTGATCGTACTACGGCGGCGGTGTCTTCGAAAGGATAGCAATTTTTTACACGTGTTTAGGGTTAGCAGTTTTTTTCATCTCTTTCGTAGTTGTGTTGAAATGCGTTTTGGCATAGCATTGTGTTTGTTGCTTCCCTTGCGTTTCATTGTTGTCAAACCTTTCGAAAACGTCACTCAAATTACCGCCAGTGCGTACAAGTGTAAGCGTTTCGGTGTGTTTGTTTAAAAATAACTCCAGCGCGTGTTTACGTGTTTAATTGATCTGAAATTAAGATAAACGAGATATCAACACATGTGTGCCGGTGTTGATGGTGTTATCGGGAATTCTGGAATGATTAATCACCCCGAAAAAGGAGAAGACCTGTTTGACAATCGTGCGTAGAAGGTTCCGCGGATAAGAAGAGTGGGTTCAAAAACACAAATTAACCCCCAACGTCAGTCCTCGATTGTAAATGACAGGATAAGGAAAGAATCTCAATATATCTTATTGATGTTGTCAGTGCTACTACCACCACTACTACTGTGCAACCGCCAAACCAAAGTGATTGTGTAACGCGGGCAAGTTGTGCAGTGTGATCTAAGTGCATCCACACTCCTGTGTATGTGTGCGTACTTGCGCATGTGTGCGTTTGTGTGTCGCTAATGTCAGTGTACTGCCGGTTTCGATAAACAGATCTTCGCAAGACCCCAAATCATCATCTCCCCATCCCGGTAACCAGGGCCAACAACCAGTTTCCCTTTGGCACCGGTGTAGGAAAAGCGGGAAAAATTTTCCTCGATAGCGTCGGCCCCGACTGTGGGGCCAAAACCGGAAGCAATATTCTGGCACACAACACCCTCAGCATGTACGGCGGTGGCGTACTCTGCCCGTCGCCCTCGGCGGCGACGGGTTTCTACAATCCGCGCGGCCAGGGCTCGGAGATCGGAGCGCTCGAGTTGGGTTTCCCGCGGGGGATGGCCCTGGTACCGCCACCACCACACGGTCCCTGGCGCGATCCGAGCAGTCTCGCCGGTACACACCTGCCGGTTGCCTCCAGCACGGCTACAGCCGCCGGCGACGACATCACCACACTCGGTGGACAGGGTGGTCCACAGGGCCAAACCGGTTCGGTTGTGCCGGGCATGCAAACGTCTTCCTCGTCCTCGAGCGGCGGTGGTGGTGTTGCGCAGGATAAGAAGGACTTTATCTCCTCCTCGTCCGGCGGCTCGTCGATCGGTAGCGTCGGTCAGCATCCGTCGGTGACGGGTGCCGGCGGTACCGTGTCGCAGGGCAACGTGATCGAGAAGAAAGAGTTCCTGTCGCTGCAGCAAAGCACAACGCCCGGTTCGCAGAGTATGAACTCACAGAACGGGCAGGATCTGAAGAACCAGAACATCGAGTGTGTCGTCTGTGGTGATAAGAGTTCCGGCAAGCATTACGGACAGTTTACGTGTGAAGGTAAGTTACTTTTTCGAGGTGCCGTAATAGATTCTTTATCGTGAAGTTGTTGTACAGCCTAAATATATGCAATTAAACAACAACAAAGGATTGTTTGGCTCAGATTTGTTTCCAAATATGAATTAATTGTACTCCAGTAGGGCAGAACAAGCAGACTGGGTCTCTTTATCAGGTTAAGCAGAAAGACATTACATTTTACAACCAACTCTGCAACTTGTTTCCTATTTTTGGAAACATCTCGCTTGCGTGTGGGAATTTCTCAAACCATCATCCCACAGGAACTCTTGAGCCGTGAGAAAAACTTCCTTCTCAGCAGTCCACACATTCCGGTGTGTATGTTTTACAAGTTTTATGACTTGTCTTTCCACTGCTCCCCGCCACCATGTACACAGCATAATTGCTTTGTTCGTGCATACGTCACCGCATCGTACCGTACGCGACCTCTACACCCCCCGATGTGCAAAACCATTCATGCCATAATGCTTTGGTCTTCATAAAAATATGATTATTGTGGGACATTCAGTCGCATGTCCATGCCACGGAAACATCACGAACTTCAGTGACAACCACGACGACGGCGACGACGACGTTCACGGTACAGACAATCGACAATCGACTCTTGCAGTTGGGCTACTGGTTTTTCCGTCCCATACAGTTCTACACTTTCTTAACGAGATTCGAGCGAGCAGCGAATTGAGACGTTGCGCCCTCCCGTGCATTCGTGCACCAGCTCGAGACACACAATTAATCAAAACAAATAAGCATAAAAAAGTCATCATTCAGCCACCGGGCTGTGCGCAAAGGGTAATACCGAAATTGATGGGTGAGATGGGTGCCCTTTTCCGTATATTCCCTTCTTTTTTATGTATCCTTAATAGCAGTTAGTGTAGTCGATTATTTTCACGATTTTGATGCGATTTCGCCTTGTTTTTTCCCTCTCCCAACTGCACCCGGAGAATGGACGGCAGATTTGTTTTCTGCCTTTCCGCTACACTGATGATCAATATTTCGGAAGCATATTCCTCAAGCAATTGACTTCTAACATTATTTTTATTATGTTTTCCAACCCCAGAACGGGACCCCCTTGTGATTGCTCTTTTCTTGCCTCTCACGCGCGGCACTACTATTTTTAAAGGAATGTAAGAAAATCCTCAAAAAAACATACAAATACCGTTGCACGGTCCCCTTGTTCTCTTGTTGCACTTTGGTAATTGTTATGATTTTATTTAAAAGGTTCCATGTAATGGTGTTTTTTTTTGCTTTGCTTTTTTGGCAGCTCTTACTACACCTCCTTCCCGACCTCACTTATGGTTGCAGAGATTGTTTTTTATGAGTTTTGTACCATGTTTTGCCCTACCAGGGCCTTATCTACCCTCGTGTTATTTCTTCTTCAGGCGCGGGAAGACAAGACACACACTATTAGGGAGATGGTTTTCATGGCTTCCGAAACTTCCGGACCCGGGACCCGGCTATTCCTCTTAGGCTTTGCGTCTCTTTATTTATGGAGAAACATTTTTCTTGGAGCGAAGGAATTCATCCGACAAATCTTGTAGCTATAAGAAATGTAGAATCTTTTCCCGGGGTTTTGCCAGAAATTCAAGGCTACTCTTGAGGAGTCGTTCGAGAGGAAACAAGATGTAAAACTGTAATGTTTCCATTTTTTTTGCTTTTGCGTGTGCATTCATGGGTGAAATATGCGTGTATGCAAATAGTTTGCCCTTTTTCCATCACAGCAAGATGATCCCGGCAAAGGATAATAGGGAAATGGTAACTTCAAATCCCACCCGAAACATCATCGACCGGTTGTATAATATATCCTTCCTGTTACGGGGTAGTAATTTTCCACCTCAGTTGATTGATATCGGTATTTAATCACAGCCATCCTAAACAACACAACGCCCTTCGCTGGTTTCACGGGGAGATGAGCTAGAATCCTTGCCGCTGAGTCCAACAACATATCTAGTTGCAGTTTCCGTCGCTAATGAGATGGGGAGTTGATGAAGATCTTTGTACCATCTTGGAGAGTGCGGCCGTGGGTTCTTACCACGGGAGAGACGTATCGTATGTGTACGCAATGTCAAGAATAACATTATGAAAAGGGTCACAATGGGCCACCGGGTTTTGCATGCTAATGGGGGCCCCGGCAGTAAGGTGAATGTAAATAAGCTGTTCAACCGGGGGAGGGAAAACCACCCGGTCACTGACGAGACAATGAACAGCCGAGTGACGGTCGGCGAGCGGTGTGTTGTGCTTTACTGCACAACATCTAATGCAACACTATTTTCGCTCCACATAAGCCCAACAAACAGCTGAAGCTTTGTGTAGGATTGCAAACAGAATCCTACCAACAGCTAATTTTCCAATCAATTATCATATTAAAAACAAAATTGTGAAACAAAACAACCAAACCCACCCCGTCCCCGACTCTGTCAACAATTGCAACTTGCAAAAGCGACTCGCGACCTGATAATTTGAACAGAACCACAATTAAGGGTTGATAATCGAACGGTTTGTGTGGCGTTTGCAAACGGTGGTGTAACAGATACAGCGAAACAGCACCCCAACACCAATCGAATCGCGAACCGCCCTTCACAATGGTGGGTGACATTTGACATCCCGCGTCTTGCGCTATTGTAGCTGTGTTGCATTTGTTTTGCCGATTTTTTTTCCGATCCACCCCGAAGGCACCGCAAGTGGAATGCTTAATGGAATCGAAACTGGAGTAAGAACAAAACGGTCAGAAGTCACAGCACATAGCGGCGATTAAATGCGCAAGTAGAACGGCTTGGTGTGTGGTAAAAAGTAGTGAAGTAAGCTCAGAGGAAAAACACAAATATGTGTCCAACGCTTGGCGCCATTTCGATGGTTTGGTGGTGAACAAAAACTTCTAAAACAAAACATTGATAAGCGAAGGAAAAGTAAGCCATTATTTGTGAAGTCAAGATGGTCAATAAGAAGCAACGACAAATCTAATCTCTAATAAACCTGAACATTGCGTCACTGTAAATATGATACGCGTTATTAGACGTTACACCATCATTATGTAACGTATACCCCGGAAGGCACACACACACACTCGTCTTCCTCCACTGCTGGAGGATGGTCTGCTTCACACCTTTCGGCAATCACCGGGGCCAAAGGGTGCGCCCATCGTCCTTTCTGAACCCGACGGAAGTGAACCGGTTCCTACGGTTCCATTCCCAAACCCGGTTAAAGCCGCTTGGTGTTTTAAAACATGCATAAACATGGCAAAAACTAAACACGCATCCTGTGAAACTGGCTGTAAAGGGAGGGATAGGAAGAGATCTCACAAGGATCCACAATAAGCCAATAAAAAGATGAGACCCAAAACACAAACACACTCAAACAAAACCAGTAGCATCATCAGCACGATTGATGATGATATGATCTCCAGGCGATCCCCGCCACCGTCGGCAGATTTGTGTAAACCGGCCCTCTGCCCGGACCTGCAACCCGCCGGCGCTGTGTCGGGTTGAGCGCGTCCTTGTGCACGGGCCTCTGGTCAAATGTCAAGCTGCACTGCAGTCAATTAATCGTAAAGGAGCCAAACCGGGAGAATCAATTTAGTTATCTCGCTGGCTAACCTGTTTTTACAACTAGTTTTGTAACAGTTCCTCTTCCTCTTGAATTTGTGTGCTTTTTTTCTACCACAACAATTTCCACGGTAAGGCGGGAGGAAGTACGCTTACATGTTTTAAAGTTCTTCACCCCTTTCACGGCTGTGTACGGTGGTGTGTAGCGTGGTAGTGATTTAAGTTTAAAACGCTGTCTCCCGACCGTTAATAATCGTAGGATGGAGGGTTTTTGTTGTGTAAACGTTTTGTTTACTGCTCAATGACGCACGACAAGAGGGGTAAAACTAATCAATAAAGTCACCATCATTTGCTTGGATTTTACTACCAACGTTTTGACGAGCAAAGTTGATGTATTTGTTAATTCTTTCGTCTCGGTTCCTATATGACTGGACTGGACATGGTGGAAGTGAAGGCTAAGGGAGATGGTAAAATAATTTAAAAAATAGTTATCTTCCACCCCAGAGAGAGAGGGAGCTACGACACGTGTCCGACGTTGCACTTTTTGTTGATCGATTGTTGGGGGGAAAAAATAACCTTCTACGCGGCGCCATCCGTTTTTGTTGCTGCACGAAGTAGAGAGAGAGATAGAAGGTGTTTGTGACCATCGGCATGTGTCAGAAGGTCAATTGCGTATTTGCTGTCGCGTTTATGGGTGTCCAATCCTTGGCACCGTCCGATGCATTCGCTATGCACTAAGGGTCTATTTTTATGAAGTAAGTTATGAAAGGGGCCTCTTCGAGGTTTAACAGAAACATAGCGTTACGTACCCTTTTACCAGATGTTTGTCGAACATGACATAAATGCGAGCTTTAGAGTTAATGTACCCCTATTACCAGATTAGATACGCAGCTCTTGTAACCTGAGTTACATAAATTTATGTAGCCACACTAAACTCACATAAGGTACTGATTGATCGAAAAGAAAGGCTGAAAACTGTGAGTTGTGTGTCAAAAAATCCTGCCAACGCAATCCGAAACCGGCAACCCGACCATTATTACATGCTGCTGTTGCTGCTGCTGCCGCTACTGATAAGAAGCGCCTGCGTCGTGTCTGAACATTCCGGATATGTTCACATACCGATTCGTGTGTCTCCGTCCGTGTGTGTGTGTGTGTGTGTGCTCGACAGTTTACAAACATACGTGTGCTCATTTTCAGTAAAGATCCGCGGAGTACCGTGTCCGGCAATCGCGGCAGTTAATAGTGGTAGTCGCACGGTCGCGTACAATCAGCATGGCGTCAAATGGTGCAAGACGACGACCGAAAGGAGAATGTTTTGATTTTTTCAACCTCCGACGATCAGAAACTCACCACTATCAGAACCGAATGGAGGCTGTGTTTTGGGTGTTTGGATGCGATAAGCAGTGTGCGCGGTTCCATTTATGAGGCTTTTTTTCTTGAGATGTGCTTCGTACACCTCTGCGATTGCCTCCTACGGCTCTCGGCTCAGTCTGTCCAACCATTACCGGCGGCATGGTGGTGCTGTGTGTTGGGATGAAGCGTACCAGTGTTACTAGGCGCGAGTGTTGGTTCGATTCTTCTTCAAAGTGTACTTAAATAACAAGAAAAGAAAAACATACTACCACTGTAAATAGTGCAAGCAGTAAGGATTGTCTCATGCGCTTCAGTGTGCCAAGGTGACTGTCATTGGCTAACCGAGAAGAGTCATCAAGGTTTGTAAGGCTTACAGTACCGACAGCCAAACCAGCTGATCGTGTGTGTTTACGAGTGAGTTTTTGTGTTCGCCTGTGTGACTCTGTCCCGCTATCTGCTGGGTGCCGGTTTACTTCCCTCGAACGGTGCATAATTGCAGTGCACAGGTGGGCGATTATGATCATGCAAAAACGTGCATCCAATGCTTCCGTGACTTAGAACCTAGACGACCTAGAACTGGCGGAGCATCACACACCAAAACAACAACACGATCATCGCTATGATTTCAAGAATTGAACCATTACGTCTTCACGATGTGAAATATGACCACATCGTCTCCCACTCATCAACACGGGCTAACGAACTTTACCGGCAATAATGTTTGTGCACACTAGCGCGAGGAAAGGAAAATTTATTCCAAACATGCAATCTTTTCCTCGGAGCGGTAGTTGCTTCTTCAAACATTCTAGCGATTATCTCTCTCATCCACAGGTGCATTCCGCTTGTTTTGTTCGAACAGTTCCCGTTTTGTACGTTATGATGCCAATCGCTACTGCTGCTTAAAGCAGAAATTAATTATAACAAAGTAATCACATCGTTTTCTCGTCCACAAAAACACCTCCCGACAAAGGCCTGGATAAGATGGACTCAAACGGGAGGTATGCAATTTCACACTTCGGTGTAGGACGTTGTTCTGCTTTGATCATTCTGTTACGAGATCGTTACTTCGCGCTTGGATAACTCTCTCCATCATGTGCAGCTCTTCCGGTGGTATACTCGGAAGTTATGCAGCCAGTGCACGTTGGAACTGCTATCTTTCAAGATATCTTGAAATGAATCACACCTCTTGAGAAGGTTACAGTAGAGTGCAAAAATTGTGCAATCACGATAATCTTCACACACTCACACGCGGTGTCCATAAGTTCTTGAGAACTGTTACACTAAATCTCCTTTTTCTTGGTAGCTCCCACTCTGTCAAGGGTGCATTCTTTTAGGAGCTTCCCTAATTCGACTAATTACCCATAACTGTCCACTGTTACCAGCCGATCAGGTTGCCAGCATTTTTGTTTTCTTGCGAACTATCCACCGGACCGTAACCGTACCGGCAAATAGGGCGACTACCCAGTTCTTGTTCTCGCCGGCATTCAGCGGAAATTGCTCAACCGTTTTATGAGGGCGACGGGTTCTTTCGCTTTCATCCGAAGCATCGGTGGCGTCGCATCGATTTCACAAGACACCTACCGAAAAGTTAAGCAAACTGGGCCAACGATGCACGCACCAGAAATTTTCTCCAGAAATTCCACACACGAAAGGCGCCTGTTTTCTGGACTGCTGGACACGTGGGAACTCCTAAAACCAAAACAAGAATAAAAGAAACCAAAGTTAATACCATAAAGCACAACACACCGCACCAATTAAAATCAACACATCGTTACGGACCGGTTCGAGTACAGGAACAATTCGTCACGAAATCATCGCACAATCCTTTTCCCTGCCTAATGTGGACTGATTGCCATTGTTGCGAACACAATCGATACCGGCTGAATACCCCGTCGCCGGAGCTCCATTTACGGAGGTGAAGCACCCCGTAGAAGCCCGGCTAACCCGGTACAGCGCGCGCACCCTTTAATGGGCCGCCGTGTACCGGGGTCATCTCCAGAACGGTCAGTGCAGAACGAGGTGTGCAACCGGGTCGTCTGGGTCAGCCGGCGAAACGAGGGGGTGGTTTGGGTGGTTTTTATTAACTATTAACCTCAATCGAGATGATCGTGGCGGAGGATGCTGCACGACCCCCGGGTGGTGGAATCGGCGGTGGTGGAAACTCACGCGACTACAATTTCCACTCACCACCGCGAACTATCGAAAACCCGGGATCGATCGATTTTCGATTTTAATCCAGTGGATGGAATCGGGAGGAAGCAAGAAATAAGACGAACTGATATCCCTTCGCGTCGTACGCGTCCGAGCGGGACAATTGCGCGTGCGCGCGCTCGCTCCCAAGATGAAGTGAGCAAAAATCGTGACCTACTCGTGCCCGCGCGATCAACTAACCACCACCATCTTTCCAAAGGTACTGACACTGGGACGCATAAGTAAATGCCGTTTTTTCATGTTGTCGCATAAGTAAATGCCGTTTTTTCATGTTTCATGCTTCTTCCACTCCGAGCTGGGTCAGGTCGATTTTGACGCACGCGTACACACACACAGACGCTGTGTTTATCCCTTATCCTAAACGTGGTGCCTTTCCTCGCGAATGTTATTGTTTTGCCTCAGCGCTCGTTGTGTGGAAGTGTGTCTACATCATCCACATCTTCTCATCTTCATCCACATTCATCAGCTCTTGCGTGATGCGGAGTCTATTATGGCATTTCGTCGCGATCCGCGATCAATCGTTTCGATCAATTCAACCACCCACACTAGCGGAACGGTCCACTTCCAACCACCACACCAGGTTCTCAGTACCGATCATCGCGACCGTTCTCTTTCGTCGCTTGTTAATAATGTGAACGCCGGCAACGGATTGGATCGGTGAGAAATGAAGAGAATGTTTATAAAACACCAAACCCATCACCCTTGCGCGATTGCGATCCGATTATTATAGATGTTATAGAAGATGATGATGATGATGATGATGATGAAAACGATCAATATAATCAGTTGCCATCATCATCAGCGTCTAAATAGTAAAGCTTTTCCGTGATTCTTTTTTATCGATGCCTAATAATTATAATGAGACGATAGCGCTGACGAAGGGCAACAATTCGCGGAGAGCGCAACTACGTCACGTTTGCTTAAACTTCTTTACCAACAATCAGTTCCCTATCAAATTGAATCATATTAAGCCTCATTCTCCGGTTTCCGAATCGAACTTGGGCTCGTGTATGTTCGCGGATTCTTAAATTGATTTTAATTAACTCAAATGCTTCGCAAATGCACTCCAAAGCAACTTTTTTCTTCCTGAGTTGTTCTGAGATATGCGCTTATTCAGCTGTACAGATTGAGAGTCGACGACAGCATCAGCTTCCTATTCCCTCAAAGCTCTTGCTTTTTTTTTTGCAAGCTCCCACACGAAACCAATCAACCCCGATGTGTTCGAGCTTTTCGAGAGGCACACTATTTTTAGCGATGTCTTTATTGCGCGACTATTCCACTCGGCCGCGCGTGCTCATGGCCTCCAATTTTGCCCTCTCAGGTCCGTGCCCGGTGTCTCTTATAGATGGTGTTGAAGATTCGATCCCATGATTAGCATCTCAGCGACCGAACGAAGAGCGAGCGCGCGCGACAAGAGTGGCAACATTGTGGTACCCACTTGTATGCTAAAAAAGAAGAACAAGAAAACAACAAGTGATGTTAATTCCATCGAATGATGACACTTAAACAACAACGATTTACCTGTTCACTAACGACGAACGGAACGATCCTTACCCGAATCTTCCCCCTAGTAACATCGCGGATCGGGATTTTTTTTTCTCGAGTGAACCCATTCGCGAAGAAGGTTTCACACAAGTTACGAAAGTTCAATAGAGTTATTGAACACCGATCACAGGGGGCACGGAACATACAAAACATACATCCATGTTTGCAACACTGTTTACCCGTCGGATGATTTACGTGCCTTTTTTTTCCGTTCCTCTCACTCGCCAGTTGGCGCTTGGTTAATGAAAAACTTTCCCCAATATTTAGAGGCGGTGTAAAACATAGACCTTTCCTTGGCAAACGGGGGTCGTTTTTCCTTTTCGACGTGTGTGTATGTGTGTGTGCGAATATTTACTTTTTAAAGACTCTTTGGGTGAATCCTGATGCTAGTCGGCAGTTTATGTCCAGAGTACGGTTTTTGTGTTCTGTTGTGCCTCGTACGAGTTGAGAGCAACAAAAGCAGGGCAGGCTATTTCTGGGGTGCACGATCGAACGGTCCCGCGCCGCATCCTTCGGGGAGAGATGATTTATTAACAATGAGTCTTAACGGTGATGATATTGTTTTATTAGCAAACTGTTTGGATTCTGGAACGTGAGCAATGGCTTCGACGAAGCGAAAAAACAAGGAAACGATACATATTTCTGGAGCGATGAGATATCCAAGAGGAATTGTGTGTCGTACTTGCAAGATAAATACGATTGCTTTGCTAATTTACATACAGATTAAAAGCTCAACAATAAAACAATCACTCGAAATTGGAGAAGAGCTTGCAGAAGTGCTAGACCAAAACTCAAATGTTCGGTTTCCTTCCGAAGGTCAGAGGCCACTCGAACTTCAAGTCCCATTCCGTAATTCGATAATTATCGCCATGTTTGCAATTGCAAGACACACACCGACTGGACACACTGAACTCGCCATGTAACAGTGAGATGAAAAAACATCTCCAAAGCCTGGGAACTGAGGAATACGTTCAGGGATTCCAATTTTAATTCCGCCCTCGTTCAATTCCCCCTGAATGGCGCGCGCACACTCTTTCTAGCAATCGATTTTAATTCAATATTATTTTGTTGCTCGTTGGGAGAGGAAAGTCGCGATTCAAGATGCATCCCCACAGGTACTGCATCTTCGGGGATAAAGTTCGAGGCTCCCGTCGAGACCCGGTCGGTGAATTGGAGAAGATAATAGCCCGGTAAGTCACCGGTGGACGGTGCACGCTACCCGGGCGAAAATCGGTAGAGAAGCGGTACCCCCAGCGGTGCATTCTCGGTATCGTACGATGCGAAATTCGTCTCCCTTTGGTCAAGCGCATTTCGGGGCGCAAACGGTCCGTATCGGTCGCAGGGGGTGTGTGGGAAGGTTCGTAGGAAATAAACTCATAAGTACCTGCAAGTCGTGATCTTATTCTTTATGCATCTTGGAACGACGCTTCCCAACGATCGATGCGGAACAGTGTGCCGGTGGAAACAGGAAATATCTCGATGCGATCGTTGTGCGCCCATGCTGCGCGCGCGCTTTTGCCGTACACAGTGTCGCAGAGGGACGTTTGCCAGACTTTGGGCCACAACTCCACGCTTCCCAGGAAAACCGTGCGGATAACGGTTTAATTATGTTTTTAAGCCAAGCAGACCACAGCGCCGGTAATAGGGTTAATGAAATGATTTCGAGTAGGTGGATGAAGCACTGGCACTGGAGTTGAGTTGAATGCGGTTGGATAAGGGGCCCTCTTTGAAGAAAAAAAAAAACAAAAACACCCATACACTAAAAAGATGCTCTAAACGCAACGATTCAAGAACGAAAGGAAATCAAATCGCAGCACGGCCCTGGAAAGGGTACACAATCAGAAGATGTTTCCCTTACTTTTCTCTTGCCCGAACGCCCATAAGGCTTCCACTGGAACGGGCGTGTGTGCGAGCGTGCGCGCGCGCGACCTGATCGCGCACACATATTCGATCTTCCCGACGCAAGGCCTCCGCGATCGGGCTTATCTCGGCGCATCGATCGAAAAATAATTTATTATTTCATATGCCCCTTTTTATTAACTGCTGCACGACTGCAGTTGCGTCCCTTATCTTCTCACCCTGCGCGCTGCACTTACTCTACTCCTACTGCTGATGCTGCTGCCGTTGCTGCAAAGAAATTGCTTTTCAAACTCCTCCGGCACTCCGGAGTGTGGCTGTGGGGATGGTGCAGCTTTTGGGATGATCGTGTTTACTTTCCCGGTCGGTTCCGCCGGATAAGCGGCCCGTGATCGATCGTTCGTTGACGGACGCTCTTGGGTTTTAGTGTGTGTCTGTGCTCCACGTTGTCGGTTGCTTTCGATGAGTGGAAAATTATAAGATGGGAAAATTTTCACCACCAGATAACGACACGACACCGCAACGGCGAAAGGTGATGTCGTTTGCCGTTTGTCAGCTTGCCGTATCGGCGCGCAATGGGTACAAATTGTTCGACGTTACCATCAGGATTTTATCACGAACTGATCGCAATATGATTGGTTTATCAAACAACTTGGCCTGTGTGTCATTAGGGCTGATTATGAAAACGATCAATAATCGTGTACGGAAGAGCGTTTGTGACATATGTCCATTATTTGAAAGCTTTTTGAATTTTTTTAAATGTTTTCTTAACGAAATACGTTTAACTGTATGTATGGTGGGACCAATATCATATCGTCTACTCTGAGCCAACTTTGGAATATTACGAGCTGTAAAACGGCTGCTACGGAAGTATTTAAAATAAATGTTTCCACTTCCGCTTTCGCAAACATACACACCAATGTGGGCAACGGGTGTTAAATTACTAGGGGGTTCAATTTCGGGCACTGATTTTTAATCAAATGCAATTCAATTAAACCTCCATGTACGTCACTCGGTCAAACACACACACGGTGACCAACGGATGTGTCGAAAAGTAAAGAATGTTTTTATTCCATCTCCCATCAGGGCTCTACCCCATGCATGCGCACTTCTTTCCGTCGGTCGTTCGATAGCGTTCCGGCGGCAAACTAAAAAAAAACGCCCCATTGGACATGTAAATTTATGCAAAATTATTTCCTGTTAAGCATTCAGGCTATATAAAACGCGACACCTTCCAAACGGCTGACTGGTTTGATATCTGCAGATATCGAGAAGGCGGGTTCCGTAGAGAAAATGTAACCCACACGAACCTTGGCCGTTGGCCAAATTTTCAATCCTGACGACTCATTCATGTTCCGTTGCATTGATACGGTATACCCGTCCGTCCAACGTTGACTTGCCATCGGGGGCCACTGGAGACTGCAGCTAGTTACACACACACACACCGCAATGTGTGACCGACTCCTTGCATAGTTTATGAATAATGTATTCATACATCATATGTGCCTTCTCTATCTTCACGTGCCATACCCGGTGCTTGTGTGTTTGAAACAAAACTTCCAACACCATTTTCCCCCGGAAGGCTCACCAGTATTCTAAAAGGATCCTGATATTTTTTTTATTCTCTCCACCTTCTAAAAACTGTCACGATTCTGCTTTGAGGGCCCCTTTCATACGGTGCACCAAAGCACAAGAAGGTGGCGAAGGGTTCATAATCAATTATCTTCCAACGAACCACAAAATTATCTCGTTATGCATCCCAATACGCCCTCTCTCAGGCAACAAAGAGCATACAACGTCCCGTATGCGATATGCTTACACAGTGTGCCCTCAGGACATTGGTACGGCCCTGTTGTTCATCCTGTTTCTGCGGGGAACTCGTACTCGTGGGTGGACGCGCTGGAGATTCACTTACGCCCGGATCTAGATAAATAGGTGTATCATCGGATTTTTTAATTTAATTATCCCGATTTCTTTGCCCGCCGGCGACGAAGCGAGAGGTGAAGAAGTGTATAAGTTAGTGTGCATAAGTTTATTCTTTAGATATGGCCTTTTTTGCCAGAGGCACTCGATTGGCACAATCGTACTATCGCAAATCGTGCGATTTCATGAAGAGTTTTTAATTTGAAAAAAAAGAGATAAAAAAGATACGTTTTACAGACCCAGAAAGTTTAGAGTAAAGAATTGGATAAACAAACAAAAGTGAAATAAATATAATCAAAACTCATATCTTTAAAATCATCCACATCAAACGGCTCTTCCGACAAATTGTTTCGGGAAACCTCATTCGACGTACCATCAACAGTGATTACGAGACTTCCACACAGACTTCCACAAACATGTAATGTGCTACAAATTGAGCGATAATCTTAAATTAAGCAATTCCCATCGCTACACCGTCGTCGGTGCATTGACCACACCGATACGGTTTGCGGGACGTGCCAAACGAACCGGTACCGGCACGGATAATCGACATTGCAGTAAGACGCGATTGCATTACGTATTAGGTGTGCATTATGAGTGATGCATCTTTCCAGCGGCCTTACAGTACGCTGCACACTCTAATTATCCCAAGAACGCACCCAAGGGACTCATAAACAACGACCGAGTGTGCCTTTCCCTTCTTCGTGTTGCTATCACTTCCAAACCGAGCGCCAGGTAATGAGATAAATAATGAGAACCAACGTATCTTCCCTCTGTCCCTCTGCACATTCTTCCTGGCAAGCAGTTTATTTAAATTTCAAATTCCCTCACACATTTGTTACATTCACTCGGGTGAGAGTATACGATATTTTCGGTGGTTTTGTGCAAGCTTTGATCTTCTCCGGCGACCTCCCAGGAAAGCGCATCGAGCCGGTTCAATAATGAAGTGACCCCAACGGAGGCGAGATGTAATTTGAAAACAAAACCTTCATTACCCTAAGCTCCACAGATCCAGCTGGGATCGACGGATGAGCTACCGGGTGGGATTTACTATTCCACGTGGTCCACCAGTCCCAGTCGTCCAGATGTACTCTACACGAGCTGGTTCTTCACTCTTCATCATTACATATTATTATGATTATTATATGCAGATTGTGTCGGTACGTGCGTCGATATTCGGAAGCGCGAAACTGCTTTTGTCCCGCAGCGATACACCAGAGCGAGCCGTAGATCCAGATCTCGGCTCCCAACTCCTAACCTTGAACACGTGATTGTTGCATCGGCAACGCGGCCGTTCGTTTGCTCGCTCGCTCGCTAATTTACGTTAACGGGGTAGCAGTAGAAGCGAGGATCCGTTAATATCCCATTACCCTGGGCAGTTTGCAGCCATCACCCGCAAACCCGTGTTGCTGCTGTGGTGTTTATGCTTAACGTCAATTTTATTGTTTTTCTCCATTCGGCATGCAAAGGAATGAGCTTTGATTTATAGCCTTCACTGCACTGCACGGTTCCTATCCTTCTGATTGATCCTTTCAGTGGTGGCGGTTTTGCGGTTGAAAATTGAAATTCATATTGTTAAAGTTCGTGCGTAAAAGTGCATAAAAGTGTTTCCCTGCGAGGGACACCAAAACCCGGATGGACATCTGGACGGAAACACCGAACAAACCGACGGTCACCCGGCGGTCCTGCCGTAGTGAGTTGTTATAACTCAATTTATCACCCATTTTAACCAAACCGCGATCCAACACCGTACCGAATCGGAAACAATTGTCTTCCCAAGTCTCGTTCCAGATTTTCTACCGCGCTTGGAGACTCACAGTTTTGCTTCTGGGTGGGTTTCGATTTTACTCCTCGTGAAACTGGGGAGGGACATTCCTATTGCCACTTGGGAAACGGTGTTTTTTTACGATGCACTCTCTTCTGAGTAGCCCGCATATGGTCGACCTGGGTTGTGAGGTGAGTGTCAATTAGACACGACTGCCAATGCGGACCCGCCGGAAGAGAATTTATGCTTCTCCGCAAATCAATCTGTCGAAATGAAACTTTCCGTTTTTACGATCTTTCCCAGCCTGGTTTGTGTCGACTTTAGCAATTGCCGATCATAACGGGGTAGTAAACCGTATGCATATATTCTAAGCATAGAACAACATAGAGGTTTTTCGCTTTATCTTCTTTGCTTTTTAGCTAACGAAATGCATCCCCGAGAGCGCACTCTTTTTCCCCCCCTCGGTTGACGACCAAGAGTGTTATGCAAATGAATGTGAACCAGTCATTTCCTTTTGGGGGCCGCATCTATTGTAGTTGCGTATCCTTGTGCTCCAATAGAGTTTTACAGCATAACTTTTTCTTTGTACGAAATGGCCACCTCATGATACTCCATCGAAATACGGGCTCGCAACCCAACTCGTACGTTTACTAGCCATGGACGCACAATGGCATTTCCTGGCAGAGGTGAAAGAAACTCACAAGCATTGTTTTGTGCCTATTCAGATGCACCCTGGAATGCAATTCGTCTATTTGACCAAGTTCGGGAAAAAAGCCATCATATTTGATCCAACAACATCACCATCATTGTGGGGTCTTTTGCAACATTTTTGTTGAGGTTGACGTAAAGAATGAAACATAAAAACAACCCTAGCGAGCGCACCGGGAATAGCAATCGTCCCTACACATTTCCTGCCCATACTGTACGCAATTCTTTCCCGTCAGCAGGAGTCCAATGCGTTGTTCTGGGGTTTTAGCAGATACTTTGCGACATTCGGGCAGTACAGCCGAAAATGCCCTCGAGCGGAGCAAAAGCGAGCAAGGATTCTGGAATTGAAATTGTTCCTAATTAATAGGACCCACCCTGGAGTTACGATTTGGTTACAATGTTACCGTTACGCCTTCCCATTGGCTTCCCGTCGACGTCCACCAGGAGTCGTTGTTACCGGTGAACGATGCCGATTGTTTGACAGTTTATCAGGACCGGCCCCTTTTATTCGCTGCCCAAGAATAGGCACCATGGTGCGAGAGTGCACGTTTCCTTGGTTCACTTTGTACGCAGAGTTTACTGCTCCTTAAGGAACTCTTCGTATGTGACATTAAACACCGAGCTACAATACCACTTCGGATTGAAAAAAAAACTACAAATTGCTCTCATTCTCAACGGCAGGAGACCGCAAAGGTTGGCAAGTTCGCAAACCGAACCGAGTTGGCTTGATGGATGATTAAAATGTTTCCAACCAACACAACGGGCAATGAAGCTTGGTAATCCTATCGAGTCATTATCGGTACACCGTGTCTTGTGCATAAAAGCGGCAACTTTCGCCGCCAAAGATCATCGCTCACAGATACCGAAAGGACCGAAGCCCCCTTGGGTAAGTGAGCGACCGCGGTCACTTTGGCTAATTACGCCGACAGGGAGGTTAAACTAATTAATCTTTCGACGAAAAGCGGACCAAAAGCTTACGCCCGCTCTTGCCCGATGGTGGCTGGAGGATGGCGCGGTGGTGGCGCTAAAAGATCCGCCCCAAAAACAGCCCAGATTGCGTTGATGGTTTCCACCAGGGAAAGCCAGGCTAAATAGCTTCAACCCAACGATCAAGGAACATCGCGCGCGCGCAAGTTCTTCGTAATCGATCGACATCTGACCAGACGTCAAGATCACGTGTTGATGTCGTTAATTTGTATGAAAGTTTAAAAGTTTCGTTGCTCGCAATATCATTTGTAGTGCTTGTATTTTAACTCTTGCCCTCTTTCTCCCTCTCTCTCTCTCTCTCTCTCTCTCTTCCAGGCTGTAAATCATTCTTCAAACGCTCAGTACGACGGAATCTCACCTACTCCTGCCGGGGCAATCGAAATTGCCCGATCGATCAGCACCACCGAAATCAGTGTCAGTTCTGTCGACTACGAAAGTGCCTCAAAATGGGAATGCGACGTGAAGGTAAGCTTGGTAAAAACACCTTTTCTATTTCTCTCTTTGCATTCTCGTTCTCATCCGTTCTTCACCACACGCTATGACATAATCAGAATCAGCAGCTCCTTCTCTAGGTCTGAGAGTGGGTGTTTTACCTCTAGATAATTAGATTCGAAGTTTTGCACTTTGAACGCGCGTGTGTGTCCTCTTTTCGCACGTTTCGTTTTACCGAAGGGAAGCCATGGTAGCAATGGTCGATGGCGTGTAGCAACCCAAGAAAGCCGTTACCGCATTCGCACGTTAAGTGACAAACGATGTCAAACAGTTGCCGTGTAGGTGACGCGCTGTTGTCATCGACCTGGTAGGTAAGGTTGCTGACACTCTAAAGTCGCTATCAACCGAAACGTCGTTGGTGAACTCTCCGCAAATCAAGGAAGTGTGCGTCACACGAATTTACATCCAGACGTCGAATTCTTCGCATTTTTTGTTCTCAAAAATTACTTGCGGCAGTGACACCATCTGCAACGAATTGCGTCTGAGAATTCTTTCAATTAGTCTTTTGCCTGGAGTAGCACACTGTTTTCATACACCAAAGGCATCATTGTTGTGCTTTTTTATGCAACAAGCAAGCACCAGGGGGGAAACTTTAACCCTTCCATTATTGGCCGCGGGCGAATATTGTCCGTTCGGGAGTATCGTTAAGTAATTACTGTTTTTCTCAAGACTGTGCTACCCATTATTGCTATTGCTACGCTTGATTTTGCTAAAGCCGGCAACAATAATATCGTTTCCACGTGAACACCACCGGCCAGAAGTCACGCCAGGAAGAAAAGGACCAACAACGATTGTTCGCCGCATGGGCCCGAAACGCGGCAGCTCCTTAGGAAATCCAGCCGATTCGCCCTACGTGATTTTTGGAAGCAAACGAAACGGTAACAGTTTCAAGTTGTGATGCGATTTTTTTCAAAGTAATTGACAACATTTTCTCATCGAAAGTGCACTAGGTGTGACCCTCTTATCATTCAGCTGCAATCGATTGTTACCGCTTGCTTTGGGAAGACAATCACAACATTCTTGACTTTGCGTCGTTATGTTTTTCCGGGAGTACGACAATCGATGGGAATCGGTTTTTCAATATTGATCCCCCAGAGTTACCAGAGTTCCCAGGTGAGCCACTGGATGATGAGATCTCATCAAGTACATATCCCGCAGCTAATGCGAGGAACCAATTGAACCCAAGGATCTTACAATATGGAGGTTCGTGACACCTAGTTACAATTGCGTGTCAAAATAGGTGCAGTGGCTTGAGTGGCTACATGTCAAAAACACGCTTCCTGGTATGGATGGCGTTCCTCTCAACTCACGTGAACCTCAATTGAATGCCTAACGGAATTTTTCATGTCATGGCCGTTTGAGTTATCCTGCTGCTAGGAGCACGACGGCTTGCAATGGTAGACAGCAAAAAGGACGATGATTTATGAAATCGTTATGATTTTTAATATTTAAAACAAATATACCCGGACTTAGAACACACATTACGAATCCGTTACGCAATCTGCCCTTGTCTGTGAGGCTTAAGGGAAAGGGGTTCAAGGATATTTTTTTGGCTCCGTTGCGCCACCACCACGTTCGCTTGCCTCAGTTAGAAACAATAGATGGTCTTCCCAAAATGGGACGCCCGAACGCGCAAAGAATTGACCAGACATTGCACCGTATCGGTAATGGAATATTTGAACTATTCCTGCCCGGACCATTATCTGCAGCTCCGTGGAAGATTTATTGCCCATTCGAAGGACGAAGGGCTGTGGCGCCCTGCACCGATGCGGACGGGAAAAATATTACGAAAAATAATCATAATAATGACTGGACACTGTCCGAACGGGCGCTTTTAACACCGAAAAGGATGACCATCGGTATCTTGGCCAGGTTGCGCACTAATCCGCTGAGAAACCAGCGGACAAAGAAGGGACACTCCGAGCACATGCGTCTGTGAGAACGTCGTGGAGGAACCGGTTTTCTATTGCACACCCTTAGCCCTATTGTCCGGTTGGATTGGTTTTTCCGGCAATTCTCCCCCCGTTTGTTGCAGTGAGAATCAACCAAGACGAAACTGTCCACCGCAGGTCAGTCGGGCTCGGACGATGGTCAAGAAAATCAAGACTGACCGTTGGAATAAATTATAATTCATTAAGAAGGTCCAGCTAGGATGACACGGCCACCATTGCTGGTATGTAATCCTTGCCAGTTTGCCAGAACAGGGTTACGCAAGGATACGCTTCCTCCGAATACGAAGGGTTCACTGATCGCGGGATCGAGGTCACGCGAGATGTGCGTGTAACAAGGAGGAGAGCACATATCTGTCATCTCCAAGCATTAAGCTTGCGGCGAAAAGCCACAGGCTAGGTTGCATCGAATTGCAGGGAAAGTATCGGTAATGAGGAACGTCGAAAGAATCCCGAAAGAGAAAGGGTCCAATACGGACTGAAGGACATCACCACCGAGAACAACGGGGATTTGGTGTGAAGATTACGGGTTTAGACGTTTTTGTTTCGTGACGTACCGCACATCACGCGTAAGCGGGTACGTATCCGAAGGTTGGCCACAATTTGACAGATGACCGGATGAAGGTGAAAGTTGTTCCGGAGCAATAGCTCACCAACCCAAGTCTCAAACGATGATGAGAAAGTTACAATGAAGTCTCTCCTGTAGTCTCAAGCAAAAGGATCGTTCTGTACGTATGCTGGAAACGGTGTGGCAATGTGCTCAGTAATCCCGATCACAGAATCACATTTGCTCACACACGATCGATTATAAGAAAACGCACATTTTCACACGCTCTTGATCGCAAATCCACACACACGCACAAAGAAAACAGAGAATCCCCAGTTCGCAGGCGGATTATTGCGTCCCGGGTCCGATAGTATCGTGCCCGATCCATTCCACTCCGCAAATTGATGATTATATTGTTAACAACTATTGGCAAGCGGTTTGGAGGAGCCAAGCGGACCCACTCGTTTCAATGTTCCCGGGTGGATTGGGCGCGATGTAATCGAATGAATATGAACAACACCGGATAAAGGTGGTACGACGATCGGGATTCGGCATCTGGTACGAACCTCAACAACACTGGGACGCAGCGCATGGGAAGTGGAAAGGGGAAAAAACATAAAACATAATCATAAAATAACACTCCTTCACGAATGCCGCTACATACAAGCCTCAAACATACATTCTTACACGCCTTACGATCTCCAACACGCTCACTCCCTCGCTCCGGGTGCTTCCCAGATCTTGGGGCTGCTGCTCCAGATCGCGAGCTGGAAGGTTCGCATGTGAAGTTAAATGGGAATCACGGCCAGAGCTTGAAATCGCGCACCTTCAACAACACGCGGAACGAATAAGATGCCCGGTGTGCCAATCGCGTTGGGTCGTCGCTTTTCTCTTACAAACAACAAAAAAAAGAAAGAGAAACAATCACTCACGCTGGTGGGTGGATGATGACGACGGCGACGACGATGATGATTATGATGCTGTTGCTGATCATGTTTTGGACGATGTTTTTGAACGTAAAAGTGCGTCCTGTGTAGGCCAAGGATTTTGAGTGCGTTCATGTCAAGAACCGATGAGAATGGCCCAGAACGGGCCGGTTGTGGCGGGCTTTCACCAAACGACTGGGCAGGGCTCGCTTATCTTGCTGCTGGGATCGTGCGGTACGCGGTTCGTTTGCCTCACAAATAAAAAAAACCTCCACGAGCGGATGTGTTTCATTACATCCAAAGACATTCGATCCAGGGCGTAAGATGCTATGAATGAAGACTCACCCTCTTTGACTGGGACGGTTTTTGTTTGCCTTCTGCGCATTCTGAAGCGTTCTATTGTGTCGTCAGGCAATAGATAATGGAACAATAGTGCGCCGTCGCCTCAAATCGATCAAGACGCGCTGATAAGCAAACAAAACCCCCCCAGAGCACAGTGGAAGCTGCTCTTTCGACTTTCTCGACCACAAGCATCGAAACAGCGGACGTGTACGCTCAGGTACGCGATCCCCTGTACTCTCAGATCGTATCCTTTGCCTGGTGAGAATTTAGGAACCCATCTGCTGGACACAAACATTAAGGAACTGTTTTGACCACTGGTCATCAGGAATAATCAACCCCGGGTGAGGACATATCGCAAGCGCAACAGGAAGAAAGAGGTGCAAGCACAACGACATTATTCTATCGTTTTCAAACACCAACAAAAAAAGGGTTGCGATCCCGCTTCTAATACCTAGACGACCTCTTCCGACCGAAGAGGGGTAGGTAGACGACGGTATGGAAAAACTTAATTAAAATAAAATGTCCATTTTTTAAATGACAAAACAGCGTCATAAATAGCGTAAACTTGCCCCGCTGGCAGATTCAGGCACTGTTCAGCCGCTTTCGGGACAATCCATCCGGCGTTTGAGGTATGTCCCTCGAAAGGAAGATCCCAACCCACCGAAAGGATACGGAGTACGAAAGAAAAAAAGGATTCATACCAAAGCCCACCGCTTCGAGAGGTTCGTTCCTGATGCGGACCATCGTCCGCCCTTGCGGACTGGTGGCATCCGCTAATGTATCCTTTTTTTCCGCCGTGCCTGCTCGTCGTCGCCTCTTCAGACATGGCCAGAGTTTACATTAAACCCCTTTTGTCTCTCAACACCTGAAACTAATAAGTGATCATAAATTTGACCTTCGAGCATACCGATGATATCGTTCGGCCGGTACCGGTGTCGTGTCAAGCGGACACTACTGGTAGGCTGTTGCCGGGAAGGGTCGTTTCGGCCAAGCGCAGCCGGGGGTATTTGCATGGGAAATTGTGCAATTAAAAGGAAAAGGACTCTAACCCGTGGAAGGATGCTTCGACCGGTACGCAAATCGGTAAGCAACACCACACGGTGCAAGAGTGATGGCAAACGATTAATCAAATTAGGCCCACTTGGGAGGTGCCAGCAGTCATGGTGGAACAGAATGGAAAAAAGCCGTTGCATATTTTCTACACATGAAATGCTAGCAAGCTGGGTCGGCCACTCTTGAAGCTTAAACGTTAAATAGATGCATCGAAACTTTACTCTCTGCTAGGCTCAATCACTACGTGAGTGACTTGCCGATTCCTTGGAATCTTCCACCAGAATGCCTTTTAAAATCTCATATCGTCATGCAAATCTAAGAACTTGAACAATAAGGAGCTCCAATTGAACCAGATGCATTTCGACATTGTATCTGCATAGCATTTTGTAACATTTTACATCAGCAGCTGTCAAGTATGTCGTCCCATTCATCCTAACCATGTCCAATGGTAGGTAATGCCCGTTAGTCCTGTCATTTAAATTATGCTCATTCTTTCCATGTTTGTCGTCCAGTTACATCTCTCCTTCTCGTACAAAAGGAACCATTATGGGCTCGATTGTGTATTGCAAATTAAAATCCTTCGGGTTCCTCAGAACAGCCATGAATTCATCCATGCAAATCATCCCCTGACCCGCGCACGAACCGTCTCAACGTCCTGTTGTCTAATTCGTTGCATAAAACCTTCTACCAAATCCCATCCCAAGCGACCCTGAGCAAAACGGTGAGCTGTGTGCGAATATTTCTGCGTACGCTCATTATGCAGGACGTACCGGTCTCCTGTGTGTCCTGCATGAGAAGTCCCGAAATCCTATCGCTCCCCATGTATGCGAGTCCAGTGTCTTAAGTCCCGAACACGGACAAAACAAGAAGATGAGCACGAACGACCTCGTTTGTCTTTCATACATCGGAGGCACTGCGAAGCAAAACACGAAACGATACAGCACACCCGGGCGTCCCTTTTTATCTTGTCCCTCTCGTCTGAGGGGAAGAACTGTGCTTGAGCAGCTTGCGCAATTTTTGGGACGACAAAACACACCGCACGGTACAAAACGTCCGGTCGATAATTATCTTGCCCTGCCTCGCGCGCTGTTCCTCCATTGCCCGCGCGCATCCCATTTGTTCGGTCGACCGGATCTAGGCGAGAGGTCAGAAATCTAGCGTACGCGGTATACACCATCGACCACACGGGTACGCTAGACACGGCACGATGTTCACATCCACAAGAGGTAACCGAGGGATCGCGCCTGTCTGTCTTTCACCGGTGAGCGTGGAGACACCGACACTGCAGCAGCCGCACAGTCGGGAAAGTATCCGCTTACAAAACGCTTGCACACCAGCGTCCCTGGGATACACCGTACACCCGGACAATACCACGTTTCGGTGCACGGCTGGGAAAGTGACCAATACCGTGTCACGGGGGAAAACGCGTTTCGTTTACGTATTTCCGTTCCGGATCGCTCGACAACTGGGGATCAAGAAAATTAGCCCAGTGGACGCTTTGCAGCCCCGATGGATGTATGTGCTGTGTGTAGCACAGACGGTGTGTCGACTGTGGTCGCATTCGGTGGTTCTGAAACTGATTCGGTTATTCGATACTTTTTTCCGCTCGTACACCCTACCCTTGGAACCCTTGGAGACTTCCCATGGGGGAATGGATAACCATCGAGCAGACAGTAGGAATGGACCTTGTTCGCTTCACTTCACTGTTTGACAGTTCGGGAACACTGGAACCATGCACCACACTGGAGAGGGGTTTCGCGAGTAATTTGAATAATTGTTCAAGATGGCGTAATGATATCGGCTTCGAAATCACAACATGCGCACGCAACACGAGGGGTAAAACGGGTGAGATGATACCTGGCAAGAATTGCGCCGAACTGCTGCCAACTTTGTTGTACCATCGCTATATACCCACGGCCCAACACACACACAATAGCCTTCTCGCGGACACGATTATCGGGCTAAATGAGGTTAACGATGGTGACGCATTCAACATGCTCTAACCCCTGTTGAGCAGCCGAGGATCTTTGCGACTGGGGGCCAGACCAACGAGGCGGACAATAAGTCAATAGCCAATCATACATCGACACCTTCCACCCCAGAAAACTTTTGAAATGGGTTTTTTGTCGACGAGATCGTTGAAGATCGTCCGATCGCATCATCTCCTCATCGATAATCGAGCGTCCCGAGGCACATCACCGTTCAAGATATTTTTGATGCTTCTCTTCACCGCTTAAGACACCCCCTTCTCAATGGGGCATTAATCGTTCCGCTGACGGATGGAAGTGGACCCCGAGCCACCAGACAAGGCAAGGTGCCTGGACGCCTGTTGGTTTGATTGCCCATCGCGCGGGACGGTTGGTCAACGTTCCATTAGGTGGCGCATATCAAGCGTGTCGGAAAGCACGTGCCCAGTTTCTTTTTTTCCCAACGTGCTCTATGGAAAGCTGCTGCATGAGATGGCAACTTTGCGGTGACTATAAATTCCGAGAGATCCGACGGTTAACATTCTGATTGCCACACCAACAAATTTGATTATAAGTGTTATACGTAACATGCAAGAATCTCGATTAACGACAGAAAAGAGAGAATAAAAAGCAAACGAATCATTCAACAATTTTGGATGGTCCGGCTGGCTAAAGACCCACCCAATGACCATAAGTGTACAAACGCAGCACAAACACTTCTGGTACACACTTCTCGTCTGGAGCTGAAGTGTTTCGAAAATTGGATAAAAAGCCATAATTCATACTGGTTTTTTTGGGAGGGAAGTGAATTTGCACCGCATCGTGAGCAACACACTCAATTGACCCGTGGACAGGAGTGCTGCCATTTGAACTGCGTTACTCGCTACCGGTGTACCCGAGCAACGGGTGCATTTTGGCAATCACTTCCCGTTGACATGCCGTTGTTAACCTCTTCAGGGCGCCTCTTGACTCAGCAAGAAATTCTTCCCCGACATTGACCAGAGTTTTTCTCTGCTTCTTGTTTTTTTTTTTACTTCAATTCCAATCCTGAGCGTCTCTTTTAATCCTTCGGTAGGAATACCCTCGGAGGCTGTATAAAGAGAAGTGACGATTATATACAAAAAAACACACCTCACAACACGTAAGAGATCTCGCCCTTTCACGAAGCTGACTGTTTTCGGCAAATGTGATTAATCTTCACCTTTTTTTTTGTACTGTGTCGATTCCGTCCCTCCAGTGTGTATTACACACGTTGACACAACATCACCTTCCTTGCCTCAAGGTCCTAATTCTTGGGTTTTTTTCGCGCGTTTCTAGTTGTCGGTACCAAGCCCTCCGGGCAGGATGCCGGTGAGCATCCTATTTAAACATCATTTAGCTCACCGTAACGCAAGGCACCTACTAAAACGATACACACACACAAAGTGTGAGTTTTAAACGCTAACAAAAGAAAGAATGGACGAATAAATGGTTGTTTAAGCAGCATTGGGCGACACAAAAACGGAGGCCCTTGTGAACTGTGGTAGTTGCCTGCAGCCTATTTGCTTTGCAAACTTGGAACTCGTCCGTGAGGCTTCGGGTGTTGCGCCTTTTGTTCCGGCGCGTGTTTTACGTTCGCGGTAGAATTTGCAGTTGATATTGCACCTAGTAATGCTGCTAATTTCTTCTTATCAAGTGGGGGGATAAAACAGCATCTCTTGTTGATCCCTTCACTTTTTTTGCGGGGAGTTGAAGTACCTCGACATTGTGTTGGAGAACTCTTGCCTGAAACGGCAATATAAATTAATCAGTTTTCTTGGACGAAAATATCGCTCCGCAGCGTAACGCACTTCGCATCGAGCAGTTTTACACATTACTCTCCACTATTACGATAAGCGGAACATACAACGCCGTAAAACACAACATGCGAAGACTCACTACATCGATCGGGCAAGATCACCAACCTCACACTTCAGGGGATGTACTGTACTGGATATCCTGCTGCATGTATGACTTGCTCTGCTACAGTGTGAACGTCGTTCCCGTCAAAAACTGTTTCTCCTCCCTGTTTGGAGCGGTTGCAACGCGCAACGGTTGTTCCAATTTTATTTATGACTTCTTGGTGCGGGATGAATCGTCTCGTTTCGCTTGCACTTTTCCCAGGCTTGCACCGTACCAGCCACGGTTATCGGTTGTGGAGCGATTTTTATCATCTCGACCACTTTGAAAACAGCGCTCGAGAAGCGCAGCGCGAGAATATTTCCGCAAAGTGCTTCTTGCCCACTTTTGGTTTCGGTTCCACCGGTCGGTTCGCGTCAGAACGATAAGTTATCGCACGTGATGATGTGAAAAGTATATCACGATCAGGTTATCCCTGGCATGAAGGAGAAGAATGATTTTTTTTTCGTCATATCCCTGTATCTGGTCAAAATTTAGCATGCCCTTCCGTTTGACGGTTCAGCCAGATTAGGTTACAAAGATGCCTGTAACTTACGAAGCTCAATACAACACGAGTCGCTCGCAAACGTTAAATCTGGATTCCTGAGGTACAAACGGAAGCTCCAGATGAAGCCTTTCCTGGGGGGAAGAATTTGGTGAACCTCTCACGGGGAAACCCTACCGATAGGATGCACCCTGGCACTAACACCCCTATGTCTCGTCTATTGGTGGCTCTTCACATGCCTTCAAGAAACAAAAAACAACCACAAGAAACAGACCACAAAAAGCAAGTATCCAATCACCCACACCGAGGGATTTAGTCCTCCACGTTCCTCTTCACGGCGGTGCCCACGGCCAAACGTAACAGATATATAATTATGGTTAAATTAGTCGGTATTCACCTTGCCAGAAGGCTCGAATCGAGTGCACCTCCGCGACTGCATTGGATGTGCTGTATCGTTGCCCCCTCGACACCGACACGCGGAAGAGATGCTCTTCCTCCGTGTTCGCCCTTCTTCCCTTCCCTTCTCTTTCCCAGAAAAGGTTCAAGTGGGAAAGGGTTAGCCGAGTGCTGCCAGAAGCCAACCAGCTGGAAGACCTTAGCTGCTCGAGAGGTCTTCAGTTCATCGCTGCGCGTTGGACTCGCTCGCTTACGAGATAACTCTTCACCTTAGGTGTGCTGCGTACCGTTTTACTTTTTCGACATTTTTCTTCACACTGCTGCCTAGCCGAATACGGTGTGTATGTGTGTAGTTCGAAAATCGATTACGTCCATGCATTCGATACGACCTAGTCGCACGTAGTGCGCGCTCCACTACACGGTGAAGGATGAGATTCTGTCCAGCGCGACAAGATCGATGATCGAGCATCGAGTCCGAGTCAGGTTTGGACGACCTGGAACACGCACAGCTTGGCGCATTTGCCATAACCATTCCAACAAGCGACCAGCTATAGTTCCAAGTTGGCGTATAACGATAAAAATAGAGAGCGCTAGTAAGCGAGATAGATCCTAGTTTTGCGAGCGCGGCTGTAAAAAATGCGGCAAGTGTTTTGATTGATGCCTTTTTTCTCTCGCTTCTCTCCATCCACTCCGATCTCCTCAACATGCCGGTGATGATGAGGCGATTTATTGGATATGACAGTCATACGGTTTCGTAGAGCCCTCCACGATAGAATCCGACGCGTGGTGGAGGTGATTTACCTATGGTTCTCCTCCTAGCATCGTTTTTGTTTTCGATTAGACATCCAACCGAGTGAAAGGTGACAGAATGGGGTAGTTACCGGTTAAGTAGGTCGCCTTGACCTCCTCCCTGGAGAGCTTTCGCACCGACAACATTCCTAGGTGCGTAGACGATCGAACGATCGATTCGTCTTAATTCGTTCAGATTGCCACACGAACTCCAAAGGCTTTGCGTTTGGAGATACTTCCAGATATTGGTTGAAATTGAAAAACTGCGTAATATTCAAGGCATCTTCTAAAAACTCCTCGGGCGCATCCGTTACGCTACATTCCACCAAAAATGAGGTCGTTCACATTGGGCTCCCTCTGGCAGTGAATCTGACACGCCGAAAGATACATATATACATATTCCCAATTTATCCTTCGCCGGAAGAGTTCTACCCATCGGCCATATAACCGAAACAACATATCGTGCGGATCACGGCCGCGCGATACTCACCTTAACCGAACCGGACACAACAGATGTAACAATAACACCCGCAACAACAACTCTGCCGCTCCAAACTCCGGGCAAGAAATAAACGTGCTCCACTGCAAACGCTGGATCGTTCGTTGCTGAATCCTTTCCCAAGCTTCCCTTGCGAAACTGCTTAATCTCCCCGCGCGCTGGAAGACACGGTGCGAGGCAGGTATCGCGCGGGATTACCTGGAACCTGGTCCGCGAAACAGTTCGCCATATGGTGTAAATTCAATTTTAAGCAACTGCTGCCGTTCCGAACGCATCCACCGGGGTGGATGCTGCATTTATGCGCACCATTCTTCTGGCCACCATCCTTTTCGCACCGTCAATACGGTTCTGAGTCCGGTTCTTTCAGGACGGTAGGAACAATAATAATAACACCACAATCTGCCACGAAATCCTGCACAGAATCCACACCCGCAATACTGTTGGATAGCAGGAGACCCGCATATGTTACGCGCGAAACTCGCGCAATGGAGAAGAAAACGTGCAGCGCATACACAACGCAAAACCGCTTCGATGCAACGGAAAACTTGGGTGGGTGTGAGAACGGTTGCGTACTGGGAAGGGAATTGAGTTTGGTGTGCGAATTACCTAACAAGAGGGGTCGCCACGTCTCACGTGTAGCCAAGAAATGTGGTTCCAAGAAATTGCCGAAATTTACTGCAGAAGGGAATTTCCTTCCATTTGCTCAATAAACGGAGAAATCTTGTAAATTTGACAAACGAACTCAGTAAGTAATCTAATATCATCGACGGATTCTTGCAAACTGTCACAGCTTAAATTAAAGGGTAGCAATATAATACGCCCAGCTGCAATCTTGAAGCTTAGAATACGCGCAGTACCGAAGTCGGACTGCGTTTTTCGGTGACATTTGGCCCTTTACCTGACATCGCATACCATTAATCACGCAATAACTCACCCGAGCCGAGTTTCCCACGTCCTCTTACTGTTCTCGTTCGCCTCCCATTCTCTCGGAGTTCCGGTATCCTTTCCCCGGTAAGAGTGTCCTGTTGTACTAATTGATTCAATTACATCGCGTGATTAATGATTCGCGAACATTATTAAAGCAATGCTCCTGATCCTGTTCCATCCCATGACAGCAATTCCTCCCATTCATTGTCTGATCATCATCTCATTCAGAAGAAATTGAAGAAATTAGTTCTCTAACCGATACCTTCAGAATGTAACTTTAGAACAGCTTTCTTCCGGTACTGCACTGCTGGTACTTTGTTGGAATAAGAAAAGATCACTGCAAAAATCATCTATCCAGGGCGCTTTTGCTCGTTCTCGTATCTTCCCTGCATCCCAAAGTGTCTACCCAACGTTACGGATACGGACCAGCAAGAGAGAGGCAAAGGGTGTTGTGATGCTGCAGCTCGACCGGGTGATGACTATCATCATCAGCACCATCAACGGGCCATCACTCTCGGGGCCACTCTCTTTCTCTCTCGCGTGCGCCCGAAAACCTGGCTCTTTCGGGTGTACCCGTAGCGTGAGAAAATTCCTCAACTTTTATGATGATGCACCATGCTTCGTGATATGCCGGATAGCGAGAACGGCATGCTGGCCCGGCCGGCCCAACTTCATACCGCACACCATTTCGCACGTGCCCATCCCATATCTTTGCGCTTGTCCGTAGATCGTGCCGGAGCTTTATCCATTTTGCCCTGAATCGCTCGCAGGAAGGGGGAGGGGAGTGAAGATGCACCCGATTGGGGTTTTCGATGCATTCCGGGTCGAAGAAAGCCTTCCGATAATGACACTCTTTGATCGGGATGGAGTTTGGACGGTGTACCGCACCGGTTAAAGGTCGTGCCGTTAACTAAAAGCTAGATCGAGTCAACTACACTTATCATGAAAATACACCTTCTTAAGTTTAAAAATAATGTTTAATATAAAAAAAAAATCTTGGAGAAGAAAAAAAAACACGTGGGTGATACATGTGGATGTTAACTGGTGTGCTATATGGTTTATGGTCCAGTAAGCAGCTTATCTGACTTCCCAGAGAGTTCGTTTGGAATGCCAGTAAACACACGCTGGATTAGATAGCAACACGCTAACCTGCAAACGCCAAACGTCGATAAATAGGATCTCCCACATCGTACACAAGCGGGAAAACAAGAGCCCTTATTCAGAGCTTATGTGCAGCAGATAAAAAAGTGCACTGATTGCAACTGCAACTGTGGCAGGTCACCGAAGGTTTCATTTCTCCGCGCAAAAAAAAGGGGGTGAGGAGCCACAGTGCAAAGGGCGGAGTAACTACTACAAACGTTGAACCGTGAGCTATTACAATCCCAATCCCAGGTTCCGAAAGTCAGACAACAATGTGCGTCTGGCGCGCATGTACCAACATCACCACCACCCTGGTAACAACTGCGCTCTGACTGCAACCCAGGTGCACGCGAGCGAGAGAGAGGGAGAGAATGGAAAAACAAATGTGGCACAAAGTAGAAAAAAAATAACAAAACCATCGATCTCGCGAACTGGACGCACCACACAACGATGTTGAGCGTGCGATGAAGATGGTCAAGCTCCCGCCCCATACGAAACGAACCCGACACAGGCGCACACGCGGAACAGCGTCAGCTCGTACAGGATATGTTTTTGTTTTTGCTGTCCCACCGGTATCACATAAGGCACGATGGTTCCGTACAAATCGAAGTACGGCCCGAAACGTATCAAGTATCAAGCGTGGAGAGTTTATAAGATTAACATTATTATGTATCAGATTAAAAATAAATTATAATATTTTTAACTCACACACAGACGCCCGTCCGCTTGAATTGATTTTCCGACGCATGGTTTTCCTTTTAAAAAAAAAAATTACATGCATTTTCCGGAAAAAAATCCTTCTTTAACTCCTTCTTTTCGGGAGAGTAAATGCCTCCTCGGTAGTCCTTTCTACTTTTCCTCTCCGCGCAAGAAAAACAACACCGGCAGAGAACCCGTCCCCGTTCGGTCCTGTCACCGCGACCGCATGCAAAAGATTTGTGTTTTGCCTTTTGCTGCGTTTTCGGTAGATTCAAAAGAGCCCACAAGAACGGGCTGTAATGTCGCGTACCCGAACAACCACTTTCGCAAGATGCACAGTGGGCCAGGGCGGGTGAGATACACCGCCCCGGTAAGTTTATGCTGTGTGAAAAGATATAAATAATTCATTGCACGCCGGGGGTTTGCCGCGAATTCGGGTCCTTGAATTGAAACATATAAATTAGGCCAGCCACGGCACGGCGACCGATAGAGAATACAATCCCCAATCGCGATCGCAATAATATGCGACCGCGATGATCGTGCGCCCGTAGTAGCGTAGAAGGAACGGTGGGGGAGAGAGAGAGAGAGAGAGAGAGAAAGGTTGATGCAGTTTTATGTTGCAGTGCTTGGCTGCAAATGCTGCGAACGGATTATGTGTGCATATACGCTCGAGGTAGTGAGTGAGACAATTGAATGTAATTTCTTTTTGTTCCGTTGCTTTTTTTTTACGCCGAGAGGGATTGTTATTCGTGTGTCAACCCTTGGTGGCTGATGAGTTTATTTGATTTCCCGTCGTTAACGCATAATAAGGATGCTTTTAAGACAAAAAAAAAAACATTCGGTCAAATTAGGCTTATTGCATTTCACTTTCTTTACTTCTCATTTCTCCCATCTGTTGGTGATAAATTCCTGAACCCATTAAAGAGTTATGGTGGTGTGTTTAAATGCAAACACACATAGACAGCACCGGTAAGAAAAGAGTCCCACTATCAAGAGTTTAATATTTGGCATGCTGTACTTCAAAAAGCATCATTGTACGTACATTCTACCGTATCTACAAACCTATAAAATTTAATGTACTTTCCACTTCTACTTCAACGCAAACATTCGTTACATTAAAACGCTTATCTCGCACAGTACAAATGCGATCCCGGTTCGGTTTCCCTCGCCGAAGCAATTGTCTTTCGGTGGAGAATTTTCCACCAGTGGAAAACCGTTGGTGGATATAAAAACAAAAGGGAAAGCAAGATGTTGTCCATAAATTACGCACCGAGCGACAAGATACGGACTCTGTTTGGCAGTAAAAATGCGCCGTAGTGGATTTTAGGAGGTAATAGTTCTGGGTTTTTCTTTCCCTTTTGCTTGTATATTGTGTCTATGAAGAATATTCACAAAGCGGCAGGTGTGTTGTGCGTATTTTGTTGGTCTGGATTTTCCGAGCAAGAAAAATGGAAAATGTAGCAGTAGTTAATGTCTTTTTAAACTGCGATGATTGCTGTTCGTCGCTTGTGACGCTCAAACTCAAAGGCACAAATGCTGCCAAGGAAATACAACAAGGAGTACACCAGGGATCATCAAACTCTGGCACTGGAAATTGTCTTGATGGTCGTTGAAAAACCGCAACCAAACGGCGACTCAAGAAATCGTGGTTATTTTTAGGCGGTAATGAACCTTTTCTTATCTGCCATCTTAAGCTAACCATCCCACCGGCATGACGTGTGGTTCTGCGCTGACAAACGGATTTCGAGTTTTCCGAAGCACCAGGCTCGGGAATCGGGTATTGCACACTCTCCGTACAAGTACTCGCTGCAGCATGCTTGAAGAACCTTCTTTTCTTTCTGCTGCTCCTCTGCAAACGACCGTGAAGAATTGATTGAAATCACGTACACGAAAACCCGGACACAAGAATTTGCTTCCCAATTTGATCCCATTTGCTTCGTTCGAGCGGGTATCGAACGTACTGCGAAGACGTTGTCTTGTTGACGAGCAGTAAACCGAGGATACAAATAAAATCGATTCTATAATCATGATTGGCGCACCGAAACGGACACACCTGAGGCGCGGTGTGGTTTTGCGGTCAAAACCCCCGTAGAAAGGGTGTAAAGCAGGTGAGTCATTATGTTGCCACAGCTCTCGACACTTTACGCGAGAAAGCCGCAGTTGGGGCAAATTGGAAAATTTCGCATAATCCATCATACTTTCAAGTGTGGCGCAGTACTACCTTGCCGAAGTTCCCGAAGAACCCCGCACCAGAACGGAGAAAATTGATTCCGTACCGATTGCACCGTAATTCTGGAGCGAAGGTGCAAATTGGGTCCATTTCGGTCGATTAGGGAAATTCAATTGGGTGAGCAGTTTGGTTCGACACTTGGCAACGAGCCGCACGCTTCAATGCCTCCAATTGGATCACTAGAACGTGACATGATCTGCAACATTGTGCGAATAATTGGAGTTCTAGAAAATTGAAAAAAAAGCGGCTTATTGGATGCCTTTAAGATGTTCAAACTTCTTAAAGGCCTAAGAACCCTTCACTTAAATGCCCAAACAAATTGGTAACTTGGTGGATTACCAACTCTGGGATAGGTTTTAAGCTTACAAAAACAAAAAAAAACTCACCAACATTGAACCACAAAAACTGTGAATATAAGGCACTCCAAACCTGTTGCTGTTTTGCCATAAATTTCCCAACGAAAAGCACCCAGCGAATGGCACCCGGCCTGTAACAAAAGGCCAAACAGGTGACAATTTATTTTAAATGGTTTGACCCTTATCTAAATCATTTTCCCCATCAGTTTCCTTCCAATCTCGGTGAAAATGGTGTGTGTTTTTTTTTGTCAAATAGTTACTTTCATGCGCAAAAGAAATTTATGTATTTTCAATTGACATCGACCCGCACACCTTTTTTTATAATATTCATGCTTCACTGTAAAGTTTGTTTGTTTTTTTTTTTTTAAAAAACGAAAAACCGATACCATTTAACTCGGTCGGAAAAGTGGTTTCCTATTTTTCAAATTTTATTTCCGTAAGCTTTCACGTGCACATTTCCCGATAACTATCAGGTGGATGCAGAACTGCTGGAAAAGGAAGTAACAAAAAAAACACCCTTCTCTTCCATTGAACTGAAATGGTTCTGAATAAAAGCACGCACACACTGATAGGACAAAAAAGAAACAACCGACCGCCATGTTGCAGCATCCGGTTCCGTCCAGTGGAATGAATTGTTCGGCTGTGTAAATGGAACACGCCGCCTTGCGCTGTTGAAAAGCGCATCCGATATTGGAAACGATAACACAGATAGGAAGTGACCGGAATGTACCCGTCATGGGCACGATGTAAAAACTACACCAACTAGGAAACGAAACCAGACACACTGTCAAACGGCATATGGCTGTAAGTGTTATAGTTAACTTTGCAGCAGGTTGGGGCTACGGATAGTGCAGTAACTGAATCAATTGAATTATTTGTTCCATTTAAATGAATTAATTTTAAAATTGTATTACTATACAATATAACTTCTTTTTCTTAAGCTTCTTCTTCGTTGCGAAAAATCGTTGCTTCAGACGAGATTCGAACCTCAATTACCAATTTTGTTCCTGAGCCACTGCGTTACCAGTTGTGCTATTTGTCCGAATGTCAAACGTGTGTTAAACCCTCAAACAAAAGGCAAAGTAACCAACACACATTGCGCTCACAAATCAAGCCATACATCTTGCTAATTTTATTTCCATTTCCAAACCAACCAAACTGCCAACGTGAGAGAAAATGCCATAAACGATTAGCTGCACAGCAAATTGCTTTTTGCTAGCCTTCCGGTGGTGCTGATCGGCACCGAGGGCACAAGTCCACAGCCAGCTACATCCTTTAACTCCTCCGCTGCTCGAGCAATAACTTCATTTTTCCCGTGCTGCAAACATAAACAAAAAAAGAAACGGTCCACACCAAGTGCCATATTGTGCTTACGGTCGCGGTTACCAGAGTGCCTGTGCCCTTCCACCCACGGAAAACGAGTGATCGCGCAACAAACCTCCTTTAACGTCGCATGGTACTTTCCCAAGTGCTTCTTCGCCTCAGCCTGCAAAGGGGAAAGATTTATTGGCTATTTTATTTCATTTTAAATAGCATTAATAATCGATGCTCGCAAGTGTGTTAACATGCAGGCACAACAATAATAACCTTGTCTTTGTGCACCTTTTTTTTCTGCTTCAAAGAAGAATGGGGATCGATACCGACACACTGGTTCGTGTCTTTCTTTTACACACATACACACAACCCTCCCCCGGGGGCACAGAAAGATGATGGCCGATCCTTCCGTTCGATGGCAGCAAAAGAGCTGCATCTTAAGGCTGCATTTTATTGGTTTACATCTCTGCTGGTAATGCTGGCTGATGCTGAAAACTACCGCTGCTCTTAGTCTACACACCCGGCTAGCTTAATTATCTGATTTATGCCGGTAAATCGCGGCGCACAGCTTGAGGCGGTCCGGGCTAAAGTGCACGATCGTTTACGAAACGGCCAAGCACGGCATATCGTCGCTGCACAGTTACACACCGATTACCACCAGTGTTCCCGGCAGCAGGTTGCCCGATCGTTTAAGCTCAGTTTTGATTCAATTACCATACCTCTTATCGGGCCACAAATACAAATGCCGCTGGTGCGGTTCAATCACGAACAGCGACATATATTTCCCTACTGCTTTCCTGCTCTGCTTCACCGCGCTGTCGAGCGCCGTAATAAGGAGGATATTTTACCGCCAGAAGGACATCATCTCCAACACAAGACGCGCACACCAACAGTCATTGAATGTAAATAAATAATGATTGTTAAAACGCTTACGAAAACCATTTTGCAATCGGGTTCTTCGTCGGGTGGAGCAAACGAATCAAACTTCGAACGGGTGTTTACACACTGAAACCATACACAAAAACACATTCCGATCGTGAGCTTATCAAAACTGATACTGATAAGCCACGACACAGCCCGAGATGATTGGGGTTCGACGATAGACCTGCCCGAATGGCTTCCATACATGTACTTTCATCTAACGACAATTAGCTCCTCTAGGTCATGACGTTTGACGTGGTTGTAATCAAAGTTCCTTAGATAAGTAACAACACGATCATGCTGGTGCAAGGTGATGATGAAACCACATCGCAAGAAGCAAAAGGAAAATGTTAAGCCACCTAGTGCCTTTACGCCATTCCCCAGCTGTACCCATTTTGATGGGACGTTTTTCTTTCTTCGTAAAACCCACGATGTAGCACCTTGGACGGGGCCAGCACACTCAATGACAGTAATAATCATAAATAATTAATGCTCATTTTTTCGAAACTTCATTGTTTGCTCAACAAGTCCATGCTGCCCGCGAGCCGCGCAGGCTTGCATCAATTGTGCGTGCGTGGCCGAGGAACTTCGTTCGCCGTCGTTGTCGGTCGGGGGAGAGACGAGAGTTAATTGTAGCTCCGGTCTGTAAACGGGAAAACGGGGTGTAATGATGAAGGGTTTCAAGGGTGCGATATGGATGGAAAGCGGATTAACGACGTCGGGTGCTGGCTGTACGCACAAAAACACACATACGACGACATCATAATCAACGACCACTTCGAAGCACTCTCGAAGTTGTCCAATGCGTGTGTTTCCTCGCCGAGAGATTCAAGTAGGTCGATTTTCAGAAAGCACCGTTTGTACGTGTACTTGTGATGCACGGTTCTAAGTGGCCCTGAGAGATATAATGGACCTTTAAAGCGGAACACGAGCGAGCTAGCGGAGTAGCGGCTTCCACTGGTCGATGAATATTTAAATTTCTGGATGCTCCAAAATTGAATTACAATTGCACATCGAACTAACGAAACAACAGGGTGTCGCTACTCCACAGGTTTGGCACTCTCAGACTCAAAATTCTACCGTACACACTATCTGTCTTGTTAGAGGAGGCTTTTCAAAAACGAACTTCCCCAGTAACTAATCGCGTTCTGTATGTTCTGTTTTTTCCATTTCTTTACAGCCGTCCAGCGAGGTCGAGTTCCACCGTCACAACCACCGGGCATACCGTATGGCCAGTACTCAATACCAAACGGTGACTCCGTGACCGGGTTCAACGGTCACTCGTACCTTAGTTCCTACATTTCGTTACTGCTGCGAGCGGAACCCTACCCCACGTCCCGGTACGGTCAGTGCATGCAGACAAACAACATTATGGGCATCGACAACATCTGCGAGCTGGCAGCCCGGCTACTGTTCTCCGCCGTCGAGTGGGCCCGCAATATTCCCTTCTTTCCGGATCTCCAAGTCACCGATCAGGTGGCACTGTTACGGCTCGTCTGGTCCGAGCTGTTCGTGCTAAATGCCTCCCAGTGCTCGATGCCATTGCACGTCGCGCCACTGCTGGCGGCGGCCGGTCTACACGCTTCCCCCATGGCAGCCGATCGGGTTGTCGCCTTCATGGACCACATCCGGATATTCCAGGAGCAGGTGGAAAAGCTGAAGGCGCTACACGTCGACTCGGCCGAGTACTCCTGCCTGAAGGCGATAGTCCTCTTTACCACAGGTAAATTGCTGGACAATCTCTTCGGCGATGTCCACGCACTGCTTGCCAAAACCAGCACCCAGCTACATTCCCTCCAGTCCGAATCGGACGTTATCCATCTGGTGCAGGTGCATCTGTACCGTACCGCTACCAACACTAACTCCGAGTCCACCACCGGAATTAATACAACCGGTGGTGGTAACACCGATTCACCTAACAGCTCCATTGCCAACATAACCCTCAACAGTTCTAGTGGCAACTCCTCGCTCACTTCCTCAACCTCCATGGTGTCCAACTCGGACCAGGCGGATACATCGGGTGCTCCAGCTGTAGCGTCCTCGATTGCGTCCCCTTCGGTGACCACGACGACGCTACCGGCACCCAACTCCACCACCGAGGTTAACACCACCACCGCCCATAATCATAACAATAACAATGATCTTAAAACTATTAACCATAACCTAACCACACAGTCAAATGCTAGTTCCACGGCACCCAGTGTTTGTTCGCCATCGCTAGTGGCGGCCGGTGTCGGTGCACTGTTTGGTAGCAATGCGCAGTCCAAGACACCACCGCTGCCACTGTTCAACTTCCATCAGAACACACCGAACCGATCGTACCACGGCACGCTGGATGACTTCGTCAATCTGAGCAGCAGTAGCCCGTATGCAGTCGGTTCGGCCTTCTCATCCAGCTTCGGCTCGAATGGTATCTTTACGCCCTACGGTAGCAGTAGCTTGCAGGGTCCGATGCCATCGGCTGGACCAAAGTATCTTAGCCATGGTGGGAGTAGTTCCGACTACAAGTTCTCCCCGTACAGTCCATGGAGTAGACGGTAGTGTGCAAGCATGGTTAGTCGGTACTAAGGATGCCTTGTCCACGAGGATATGATCTTTCGACTGATCCCATCTGTGATTTCACTCGAAATACCATATCACTCTGATCGACGCCATACTTACTTATCAATATGTATAGCGGTATTTCTTAGTTCCTAATATTTAAGCCTTCTAGATCGTAGTTGTTCTGTACAGATAAGCGGCCTATTGTATCAGTATTTGTTACCAAAAAGACAAGTCAACGTTGCCATGTATCTATAGTTCTAGTTCTAGCCTAGTGTAATGCACCTCTCACTCCCACCTCCTTACCAACCATACATAATATGTGGTACTCTTAAGCTATTTATCTAACTTATACTCCTTCCTGTACCCGTACCGTATTAAGCATTGGTTATGTAGATTCGTAAGCCCGCATCTGTACACACATCTCTGGGTTATTTCTGATCCACCCTTTTCCTAGCAAGAGCTGCGCGCTGTACCTTCGCTTCATCGCACAATTCGCTCAGGATGGGATTAGATTAGACTTGAGACCGTGCCCCGCAAAAGTAGAGTGAAAAATAAATGCGATTTCGTTCAGCAAAAATAAAACCGTACCGTGTTCCGTTCAGTTCCGCGACTGTTGTCGAATAGTTGAAGTTCGCAGATCGATAGAGTGTATAGTGTCCCGGTTTTGGAGGGGGTTTTCCTTCTAGAGTTCTTCCCCATGCTTCTCCTGTTGGTGATTTCATGATAGGAAAGGTTCCCGTGCTCTTCTTGAGGTTCCTGTTTCCGATAGCTTCGCGTACTTGCTTGTCGCATTCTGCATGATTCTATCTTCCAATGTGTCGTTCGTCAGAATTCGTGTCGCAATCAGGTCTCCGCACAATTCTTTCTCATTTTGTCTTTGTATTCGTATATGTAGCTGGTAGGTTGTAGATTGGATTAGGTTGTACATCACTCCTCGAGAATTTCCGTATTTTCTTGCCTTTTGAATGACACACTCACAAACGCATACACTCCCAGATGCCTCCTATCCAGTGCAAGGCGTCACATACTCCAAATTCCTAACCATCATTCCCAGTAACGGGCGACATCGAACAGAAATGTTGCACATTATGCGCGACGGATGCCTTCAGCCGCTCGCAATGCGGCAGTTCGCTGCAGCTCTTGTGTTTACCACTTTTCGGATAACATTACCGTGAACGTGTGTCTCACACAGCACCGCAAAGATGGGATGTGAAACGGAACGAAATCAGAATCGGACACAACAACAACGTACACCGTACGCGCGCGTACGAGCCGTGTTGCGAAGAATTGCTTCGTTCGCTCTTGAAGATTTCGTTGTTTGCTTTGTACTTGCACCGGGCAACCTCTCCAAGCCATTTTCCACAAGTGATCATCCCAAAACGAAACCCGCGCATTCACATACAATGCGGATCTAGGTGAAGGGGACAAGGTAGGGGCGAGACGGAAAAAAAAATCCGTAGACCACGGCCAAGATGGAAGATGTGAAGTGAAACAAACGCAAAACATGAATTCATGTCTCGTGCATTTTCATCTTCATCATCATCATCAACGCCACGAACGTCCTCGTCGACGTTGACTGCGCCAAAGCGCCGCTGTTTCGTGACGTACCTGGCGTACCTATCACTCCCGACGCTTGCCCAACCATCTGACAATCTTCGGAAACGTGGAAACGCTGGAGAAGGTAGCCGTCGCAGTAGCACTATTGCCGCCGGAGCTTCTTCTAGCGCACTGTACATCCCTCCTGGTCAAATGCTCACACACTGTCGCCCCAGGAACTGGTGCATAAATAAAGCGTATCGCTGCCAGCCCCTCGCCTCTTGCATCCCATCCATCCCAAAACGAAACGAAACGGAAGGATCTCGGTTCGAGATTAGAGACCATGACCGTGAGCGTACCGTTTCTTCTTTTCAATTCTCGGCTACATCCAGAACCATCGCCAGCCGGTAGTCCTTTTTGTCGGATCTCGCCTCGGAAGGCCCTTCCCGCAATGGGAAAAGGTCAGTGCGATGGTCACACCGCGGTCCGCGCGGGTACACTCGCCATTGGAACTTGCAGCTGAACTTCACGCGAACTGATCACCAACCGCTTTGCTGCTAATGGACCGAATGCACTCGGCGCTGGCTTCATTTAGCCGCGCTCTAGAGTGCATGTTTCGCGGAAATTAAATTGAAATAATTTCACAACACAAAACACACAGGCTCCTGGGAGACTACCTATATCGCAGACCGTATTCCCCCAGCCGCAGCATCCTACAGGGCGCACACTATCTGACCTGAGGTGCATTCGTGCCAAGATGTTACGACTCTTGGCGCCTGCCTAGCGACACGACCACGGAAAATGTTGCACGTTTCCGAAACGCTTATCGCACGGGATAAATTAGCGATGTTTACAAGAGCTGTAATGTACCAATTCGATGTTTCAAATGAAAACGAACACCGATGGAATGGACCAAGCTGTTTGTTTGTCTGTGTCTGCGCCACACACTCCATGTTGGAAAAACGGCGATCAATATGGGAATTTTCTTTATTTTTGTTTTAAAACCACAAGTTGAATTTAATTTTTGTTTTGTTCATTCACTCGTATAATATTATTTATAGTCATCCCACACTACAACATCAACCTACCAAGAAGTTATCGATTTAAAAAACTCACTCCCAAACCATTGTCTGATCATTAAAATGAGATTTTCCCCAATCATAACATGTTGTGCCGGTAGAAAGCAACACATACAAAAAAACACTCTTCAGAGAAAGAAAGCAAAACTCCTGCAAACTGTGGTCCATAAATAAAGTCCACCAAAGCGCAAGAATTATTGTAAATCAATTTCTTCCGCTCAATAAATTCAGTGTCATGTGTGGTTTACCGAGGTTGAAGTTATGGGTTTCCAAATATTTTCAGGTTCATTTTTTTTTTTTCATTTCGATTGTGTTCCTCTTTTTGATTGGAGTTCTTTACCGTTTCCGACCTCAAGGGGGGACACTTTCAACGAGAGAGCACACAAAAAAACCAGTACAAACATATTCGGGAGTGCTTTTGTACAACAGTATCACTTCCGTGGAATGGAATGTCGGTCGCTTGTTTCGATTACGATTAAATCATGCGAATAGATCAAACGACAGACGGGAATTCTTTAAATATTCCACACCAACTTCCTCGCACAGATGCGCAGTCACAATGCATCCATCGGAATGTCTGTGTTCTTTCCGAAAAAAAAGAATACCCGAATAAATAACTGCCAAACATCTGTAAGATGTGTCGCAATCCCGGCAACATACATCCCGGAAGATCCGCATTGTCACGTGCTCCACGTACTGACGATAAATATTCCATACACCACACATTTTTCTTCCGCCTGCAAGATCGCAAGGTCGAATCTCTTCAACGGTCCTCCCCCCAACTACCTCCAACGTGTCCCAGAGGGAAGATTAATTAGAATGCACAATGGTATAATCCGACGGGAATGTGTTACACAAATTGATTCCTGTTTTATCTTACTCAGACACCGGCGTATCACCAACTCCTACGACACGGATATACGGGGCTACGATCGGATATGACGTTCCAAAGTTTGTCTTCCTTCCTGCCGAGTGTTCAACATACCTGAGACATGGGTTGAGCGCCTCCCGCATGCTACTGCGTTGGGATAAAGTTTTCACTCCATTCCTACCGTTGGTATAGTTCGACACTAATATATTAAATTGTTTGCACATTTGCCTGCTCTTAAGCGGCAAATACCCCTCTGTGTTGTTATCCAGTGAACTAATCTCCGACCTTCGGGACACCGGAGCAACAGTAACAGTGGGTATGATGATCGGTGGCACCGATTTGTGTGTTGTCTTTATCGTAGGGTTGACTTCTATTTCGCCTGTATCCAAGCAGGATCCTGGCAGGATAGCCATAAAGTTTCTGCTAGTTACCATTCTGGAAGGGGGTTCTGTTTAATCTTTCGGGGCCCAAATTTACATATCAAAAACTAATGCCACACAAAACAATGGGTGTCACTTTCAAACAAACCTTAAGCTCAAAGGTTACCCACGCAAAAAAGGGTAAGTGTGGTGCGTGATGGCCCATAACAATAACCGTGTCGGTACGTTTTTTTTCTGACTTAATTTAATATTGTCCTCCAACCTCCGACGAGCGAGAAGGTGTTACACTAACCTCTGTCGCTCCATTGTTCTGTACCATTCCGTTTGCAGAGCCTTGCAAAGGGGATTCTTCAATTTCCCCGGGAAATGTCAATTTCCTGTACATCGACGCTGACATTTTCGACAACCAGGCCAGAAAGAGGTTGAGTGAATCGCAATCATCTTCCCCGTTATTGTTATGGCTGCTGACCGTATCGAAATGCTTTTGACACTTCCTTTCGGAGCAATAACAAGAAACAGTGACATTTGCGATTGGTTACGCTCAGTTTAAAGAGCAACACAGACATTAGGAAAAGGTGTCCAGAGCAGAGTGATTATGGGAAGCACCATCCTCCGAATGTGTCCTGTTTTTTAATCAACAAAAATATTCCTCACCGACTACGACTACATCCAACGCCGTACTATCTCAATTTAATTCGCGCATTTGCTATCTGGCATTAAAAATTGCACGTTCATTAAGACTTCACTTCACGCTTACGCACCAACTCCAATCTCCTAAAACCACAACAACAACCGAAAGAGAAAAAAAAGACAACCTTTACAACTTAACCCAACCCAAGCGATGATCCGATTCACCATCAACGATTAATGGCATAAATAATCAACCCTAAGCAAACCACTCTTTTTAGTCGGATTTTGCCAGCTGCGGCTACCCGACATCCCCTGTTCGGAATTATGTGGGACAAACGAACATGCCACTTGCCGCTATCCACACACACAGCAACAACAATCTACATTTATCTCTTGGCAACCCTTTTGCGTGCAACATAATTTACATACTTCCCAAAAACTCAACCTTACCGCCCTCTGCTCTCTAGGGATTCTTTCCCTTGTCTACGGAGGAGGTTTCGGTGTGGACAAGCATCCGGTACAAATGGCCGGCACACGACCAAACACTTGCTACCATTTAGCACCTTCCGCCGTGCGGTTTCCTATCGCATTTCACCACCACCGAGGACAGCTGCGATAAGGTATCCACCACCACGGACAAACAGTCCCCGATTGACCGCAAAAAGGGATAATATGATTTAGTCTGAGCGTGGTTCATACGGATGCGCGTGAATTCTAGCGACTTTTCGCGGAGTCGCAGTCGGTGTATATATTTTAATTACAATTTCATTCATTCTGCACAATAAAAAGGTTAATTATCACTTGCTAAACTCGCGCCACCAGTACCATCATGAGGATGTGGAAGGTGTATCTTCTGTGTGCCTTTGCTGCTTGCCTGATGTTGTTTGACGACACGTGCGAAGGCAGGACCGTGGTCTATTGTTTGCTCAGCTCCAGCCCTTCTTGCTGCTATAACACAGCACTTAGAGGACTCGTGCGACATGCGAGCTATTGACACGCGAGGTTGTTCACCACTCCTCAACTCACACCTCTGCTAACAACCTTGAGGAAAGGCATCCAAAAGTACTTCATCGTCGTGTACAAGGTATTGATATCGAGGTGTGCGTCAATTGAGATTATTCACATCTACCTCCTAGAATTCTTGCGCACTCTCTCTCTCTCTATTCCACCATCAACTCTGGAAGAATGCAGTGGATAAAATTGCACATAAAATTACGCAAAAAATAGGTGCGAAAGGTCGGACGGGATTAAAGCCCACCGTTCCCAACGCGGCTTGTTGCATACACAAGTACGCACCGAATGGAATCGCTTCGAAGCACCTTCCGTCCCAGCCATTCGAGCATCCTGCGGACGGAGCCAACACATTAACGCCATAAAACATAATCATTATCATAACAATAAAGCAGCCAGCAAATTATAAATACAGTAAATTTCTGCGTAGATAATAAAATCTGCTATTTTATCGCACCGGGTTGCGCATGAACGGGCATCCTCCAACGTCCGGAGGATGAAGATGTGAAGCAGAGAAAAAGCACAGACGTGTGTGCGTTGGTTCATTACAATACGCTCGGCAGAATGTCTGCCAGGAAATGTGCTAATCAATTGGAAACTTCATGCGATATTGCAGTCATCGTTGCCTCATTACGATGATTTGACCCATTTTCTATAAAACGTTAGCTATCTAACCGTTAGAATCTAACTTTTAAGCACTTTTGAAACTTTACTGCTTTCAGCAGAGATCTCAAATCACATCCGCTACTTCCGGTGGCACAACCAACCTGTGTAATGTGTACTAAATCCTCTGAATTACATACTACAAGCGGTTCCTTTTCACGGCTTGGAACTACAATGTCTAACCCGGAAGTAACCTATTTACATGAGAGAGGTCACGAGAGAGGGACTTCCACCACAACCAAGGAAGCACTCGATTGCGTAACCCGACACGATCGATTTTAATCCATGAAAATATCTCACACGTAGTGTCTGCTCCAAGCGCATAGGGACTTCGTGCGGGAGTTGTAAAGCTCACACACCAACAAATCGAACGTTGTATTTCCGCTTTTCGGGTGGCTTAGATTTGAGAATTGAAAACTTTGTTTTTATAAGCTTAAAACCGACTAATCACATTAGAGAGGTGGTGGTATACCCAACGACACATTTGAGCTACGTTCAAGTACTTCCTTCCTGTCTTCGTTGGACGGGTCTTGCCGGACCAGTGCACACCCAACCGACCAAGTATCAGCCAGATTTTCATAGCCCGTGGTCGGCATTGCCCAAACAAAGTTCACCCAGCACACAATACTTTGCCAAGGGTCAGTGCATCGGGTTGTATATGTTCGCGACAATCGACGCCACTCCATCGTCCAAAAAAAACCATCGCCCTCTAACCTAACCTTAATCACCTTAAATATAATAAAATAGAATAATCCTCCGATGCGCCAGTGCTCGTCCAGAGCTGGACAGAAACTGGTTCCGGATTTTCCCGATCGCGACTCCATCCATTGGTGCGAGAAGGACATAGACTCCCGGCTAAGCTCTTTAGCGCACCACCGGTGAACAACAACCGGAATAGTTGCCGACTGGTAGTATATCTCCCGCTTTTCAATGAAGGTTGGACGAGCAAAATCAACAAAATCTCCTCCTCATTCTGCCGCATTGCTTCAAGTAACAAAAAAACAACAACACCACACACACACACAATACGCGCTCGAATTTCGGTAGTAAGTTCACTCGTTTATTTACCGGTCGTCGGCATCCGGTATCTCCGATGCAAACACCCAACTGCCGGACTAAACTTTCAACTTTCCGGTCTGGACGCCGATTTGGCCGACAGCGCGTACTACTACATACACTAGTGTATTGATGTCCCGCCGTCTATGAAGGCCACCGATTGGCCAGACCGAAAAGCTAACAATAAACAACATTGGGGGGAGCGAAGAATTTTGGGCGCATTGGAAATCGCGCCCATCGGGAACAACGGCGTGTTGTTTGCATTTGGCGCCTACCCTCTCGCGACTCGCGACCTCTACACACACCGGAGTCATGAACTGTGCCACAAACACCTTCGACACCTTCGAAATACGGCAGTCATCGGCACGCCATTTCCCAATAACGTGAATATGCGCCAAAAACTCGGAACACCAAGCACGGTGTCTGGTTTTGGGGAGGAAGAAGCGAAAAAAAAGACGGACGGGAAAAATAATCCTTCGTAAGCCATATTATTAATTTTTCTGTGAGGTTTTCCGTTACACACCGCCGGGCACACAAAGTGATGGTGGGATGACCATGGACAAGTTCAGTTCCGGTACGGAAAAAAACAATAGACATCGAACGGTGATTATAGGTGATGCGGGGATGTCCTCTAGAGCGGCGGATTTTCCTTTATAGTTGGGGATTTTCCACCAAAAATAACAATGCATCGGAGGTGATTGGAAAAGCGTATTCTAGTTGTGGAGAGCCTACGCGGTTCCAGCTCATCGAGGGTGATCATTGTCCAGAACATGAAGAAGAATTCGTTTATATTTTACTTTAGTTGAGCATTAAATTGTTTTAACATTCTATTTAAATGTGTGGTAGGAATAATTCTAATTTCAACTGCTAAAATACATTTCCATACAAAAACCGTCGCCCTGCAAAGCAATCCCACACTCTTGCTAACGCTCTCAACAAAATCAAATTAAGAAGATAAATATACAACAATACACCACAATTTCCTCCGAGTGGGTGATGAAAGTTAACCCCTTTTTCCCCATTGTTCATGATATCCGTAAAAGCCATAGGCCAGCAGCCGGTCCTAGCGTTACGCTCAACAAATCGGTTTCTTCCTGGCGGTTTAACAAATACAAACGAACCGAGAATAAAAAGCCATCCACTGATCAGAAAAATCAGCGAAATGGAATGGAGTTCCCGATACTTCACGCCATCCTACAGCCAGGACCAGCCTTTTGGGTTAAGTGAAACCCGCTAGAATGAGAAGATTTTGTCATTTCCTGCATTTTCTTCCTGCGTGGGTTCTTCCTTGTTTTTTTTTTCCTACAAAACCAACCCGTGGAGTTGATATTTTTATTTAATTTTCAGCGAGGATATTATTATCGCCCATCGCACGCAGAATAAATGTAACCCTTCTTCTGCAAGGCTTTGGCACGGGTGTGTTTGGGTGGGTTTTTTTTCGCCTTTTCGCTTATGCAGAGTGAAATTTCAATTTTATCATTATGATTACACTGTACCATTATTTCCATCATGCGTGCAACATTATCCTGTGTTTGCGGGAGCGTGAAGTGTTCCGGTAAAAATCCTGCCCGCTCGAGAACCGCTCGGTACGTTAGGTGCAAATGTTTGTATTTACACGAGCTCGATTCCCTGCTCGAGCGCACACATCAACATGGGGAAAGCTTTGGGTTTGGTTTGTGTTTTCCGTTGTTTACCGAAACGATTTTCTGCCATGATGCGCGGTGGAAGAAAAACATTCATTCTGCCCGAGTTTCGGTACACGGCATACTTACTTCAGCTTTTCGATTTCCATTCGAATGGGATGGACGGGAAGTAAGAGGTAAAGGAAAGCATTAACAATCAAATTAAAATCTGGAAGTTTACTATTGGATGCAGTAGAGCAGCTACATTAATCATAAGCAACTCATAATATCGAATTCTGAGCTGGTCTAACCACATGCTCTGTAAATGCATTCTTTAATATGATTGGAAGTATTGCATCAGTAAACCCAAAGCCTTGTATATAGCAGATGTTGTCTTCCTGCAAATGTCCAAGAATGACTTCTTTCCATCTCGAAGTCCAATATCAAGTACACTTCATACAGTTTTAATGCACCTTTAAAGCTTGTTTAAATGGTTTACGATACGGACAACTTCGATATGGACACTTTGGATCTTCAACTCCTTGGTAAGTCCATGCCCAATTGCTCATTGGTAGTGGAGCATTTCAACTTGTACACCTAATAACGTAACGTTAAGGAACAAGTCCAGATGTTACTCTAACGACCAGATTTGCTGCATCATAAACTTGCAAATCATGCATAAATAGATCTATCTCTTGTGCAATAAAATTCCAATGCAATAAAACACTTCGACTTAAACTTCCTACACCCACTCAACTAGAACTCATGCAGGAGTACGGACAAAAATTATGTACCAGTGCATCTTCTGAACCAGCTTTGATTGAATTGTCTCATAAAATGGTTCCGTAATTTTATGGGACCCTCAACATGCTTCATGGGACATACGTTACTCTGCAACCTGGCTTGATGTGTAAAAATAAAACTAAATTGCATTCCAATCTGTGCACCGGGGCGTGATTGTAAACCACCAGTAGGGTTGGAATTTCTTTTGATTCCTTCGCCCATTCCTATCCGTCATGTGATTGATATCGCTGATCTTCAGGTCGCACGGATGTCACCTTTACCCACCCACGGCCATGGAGAAAGTAAAGGCGTTTTCCGATAAATGTGCGTTAAGCTTATCAAAACTGTCGGGGATAGCCAACAACAAAAGGGCACAAGCACAAGATGACTCAGCATGACTCTTGTCTCCTCGATGGTTGCGGTGAGGGTGCGTTGCCTCGAAGGTGCAAAATTGAATAAATCATTAATAATTAACTAATCGCGCAATATTTACACTTCATTTCGATGCTGATTTATGACGGCACGCCGCAGGTATCGCTCGCATACAAACGCAAAGCGTACTTGGCAAATGATAGTTACCGCCGATGGTCAGGGTTGTGGGTTGGTCGACTAGGGAGGAGGCAAACGATCGGCGGACAACAGAGAAGAAGGCACAAACAAGCTGCTAAAGTCATTGGACGTCAGGAGGTAAATCGAAATCAGATAAAGCACGCGTTTGGGGAAAAAAGCCCTACCAGCGTACGCCCAGCAAACGAAACTCCTGCTGGGGGGACA
>KI422594.1:12531-74994 GCA_000473375.1 Anopheles culicifacies | reverse complement strand
AGTAGATTTCGAGGCCGCTTATCACAGCATAAACCAGGCTAAAATCTTTTGAATGCCGGTTAAGCTTATCAGACTTGTAAAAATGATCAATGATCAAGATCAAGAGAATGGGCAAGCTTGACTATTGTTCAACCTACTGCTGCTAGAGAAGCCCATCCGCTTTCATTGTAGTTGCAGATCTTGGCATATACTGGTGTCATAGATTAGCTTACGGCTCTCTTAAATAGCTTACACCTAGCATAGGTTAGAGATAAACTAGGAAGAATTCAAAATAATGGAGACACCGCCACCAGCCCTGATTACAAAAACTTATCTACAAAGATGTGACTTACACGGAGGTGATCATACTTTTGAAGTTGACCAATATTTTACCGATCTTGGGTCTAAGGTCAGTAACGACAGTAACCTTTACATTGTGATATGCACTGAGTTGCTGCCCGTCCACCGATCTTTCTACAATCTGAGGAAACTTCTCCCCTCAAAACACTTGTCGCCTACTCACATAAACCTCAACAGTTGGCCCGAAGCTGCCAAAAGGCTTTCGAGCCGCGTTCGAAATAAAAATTACCAGATGGTTGTATGGGAGGCCATTGGAGAAGCCATTATAGTGAGGACTTCTTCGAGGTGCTGCGACGATCTCGTCATTGTACAACGATAGAAGAATTCGTCAAGCTCCGGTGGGCTGGTCATGTCATGCAAATGGCGTTGGAAAACTTCAGTGCGTAAGGTCTTTCAAAGCAGTTCAAACCCAAGTATAGTGAGGACATTGATGAGTTCGCCTAAAGACCGGGATAACCGTTTGGTTGACGAAGGCACTCCTGCAGAAAGACAAGTCAGTGAAACGACTGCAGCGATGGGCAAGTAAACAAGTATGGTTAAGATAAGTCTACCATAAATCATTGAAATTATTATCTACAAAATCTTCAATCCAAAAACAAAGCGATAGGGCGGTATAGCAGATAGACGACTTCGACAAATTTTCGCAAGGCACGTGTACTCGTTGGTTTGTTTGTTCGAGCTAGAAACCCTCGTAGTTACTAATCAATTCGAATCGGAATTGAAGTGAATGGCTAAGTCCCGGTTGACAGCAGAGATGGCCGAAGTTCAATGAACAATTGATTGTGATTGGATTATTTAATCATAATGCTTCAACTACAACTTCTCTCTGGATTGCTCCTAATCACCAAAGCCACTATGACACATCTTTCGTATGAGAACACGAGGTGTAAAGTTCAATCTATTGCCCCTCGAACGGGGTAGTACTGGATCAAGGTGAATCAGGCCATGTTGTCAATATGGTGGATTAGATTAGAGTGATAAGCAATAGAAACGGCAAGATAATTCACATGAATGCCAGAATGGACTAACGATTGGAGGCTGAAACTGGTCTTAATCGTTCCAGCGACATGCATACAATGGTGCTGTCCCTGCATTTCGGAACCCAGAGTGTGTACTTGTTATCAGGAAAGCAAAGTGAACAATATGAAACATATCTCTGGCATCGCTAATCGTTCCCAGCAGCTGCATTGTACGTGTAGTATCGCATACCAGTTCATTGTGCACCGTACGGTCATAAAGCTCGGTTTAGTGTCACCCACAAAACATGCAGCTCGAAGTGAGTGATATCCTCTACACGCTCGCCATACTGCTGATCGGGTATCTTGGCTGGCGAAAGCATAACTACTGGAATAGGGTCGGTGTACCGTACGTGCTGGAGATTCCCATCATCGGTAACTTTAGTACGATCTTCCTTCAGCGCCACTCAAACTTTGAGTACATCGAGCACATCTATCACCATGCTCGTACGCGGGAAAGTGATTTTTTCGGCGTCAACATCTTTACCCGTCCGGCGCTGGTATTACGAAACCCGGACCTCATCAAAAAGTTAACCTGCACGGATGCGATCCGCTTCATCAATCGGCAGATGTGTGCGGATAGGTTTCACGATTCGATCGGGTACTACAATCTGATCATGATCCGAGATCCACACTGGAAGCAGCTTCGCGGGTTCCTCTCACCGGCCGTAACGAGTGCCAAGCTAAAGCGAATGCAACCCCTTATCGAGCAGGTGTCCCAGACGTTTATCTTCCATTCGATTTGGCTCTTTATACGCGCGTTGCTTCTAATCTCGAGAGCTAATCCATCCCCGCATACTTACAGGTTGGAGCAGACATGGTGGCATCACTCGATGCACTGCCGGAATTACGAGAGCGTGTACGTGAAACGGAATTTAAAGAGCTCTGTGCACGCTTCACCACCGACGTGATTGCGAGCACCTTCTTCGGCATACAGGCCAACTGTCTGCAGGATGAGAATTCCGAGTTTCGTTACTATGGGCGGAAGATCTTCGATTACGGCCCGGTACGCGGTATGACGATGGCAGCGTTCTTCTTCGCACCCGAGCTGGTGCCTTATCTACGGTTGAAGCTTTTCCCCCGCGATACGGAAGCTTTCCTTAAGGCGATTATCGAGCAGGAGATCGCAAGGCGTGAGAAAACTGGTGCAAGTCGGGGAGATTTCATCGATTCGATGATTGCGCTCAAAAACAACAATGCCACACTGGGCGTTACGGAGAAGATACGTTAGTAACAGATGTGTAAACAGGGAGACGCACAGATTACTTAGTTTTTTACTATTACTCTGCTCCGTTTTAGCACTCAAAGGTGATATACTTGTAGCACAGGCGGCAACCTTCTATATGGCCAGCTTTGAAACGACCTCGTCGGTGTTATCGTTCGCTCTGTACGAGTTAACAAAGAATGTAAGTTATTGATATTTCTTAGTTTTAAATTACTCCTTTAATAACATTTTCCATTCTCATTTTAGCCCCAAGTACAAGCTCAGCTGCGGGATGAAATACGTCTCATTATTCGTAAATATGGACAAGACATTCCCTACGAAGCGTACGCTAATGAAATGCCATACTTGGGCATGGTTATCTCCGAAACGGCACGACTTTATCCGGTTTTACCTTTCATTGAGCGCCAGTGTACATTGCCAGAAGGTAGTACTGGATACAAGCTAGAGCCGTTCCATGACTACGTCATCCCCAACCATATGCCAGTATTGATTCCAATCTATGCAATCCATCGCGATCCAAAGGTAAGATCACCTTGTATATGGACCATATTGTTTAGGACCAAGTTGGACTTTATTTGAGAACTCCGAAGATTGACAAGTTTTTCATCATACTTCCCTACTCTCTCAGTATCTTCTGGTCAACTATCTTTGCGCTTAGAGGCCTCTTCAAAGGTCTTCATCCCCTACAATCTCTAGTCCTTTTAATATCCTCTTCTGTATTTGTTGTTTATCAACGATGCCAGTTTTCGTCCCAGCATGTTTCCATCTACTTTTTGTTGATAATTTAAAGCTATTATCTGCTATTATCTCTCTATTTGATTGTCACAAGCTTTAAAACCTCCTTTATTTGTTTTCAGGTTCGTGTTCTTTTAACTTCCTCTCTCTTAGGCCGGAAAAGTATTCTGGTATGTCTATGTACCGGTCTCACATTTCGGTTTCTTTTGCTTGCTTCCTTAATATACATCTATTATAGGTATTTCTCCTATACCTTGTGACTTTACTTCATGATTTTGAAATTAATATAAACACTAAGCTTTCGTTTAATCCATTGGGTTTGTCCTAAAACTTAAAAATTGTCTTAAAATTTTCTATTGCGATTATGTACGTTCTATGCAGGAATTCGTCTCCACCTCTTGGAGTCCGACCTGCTCAATTTGGGATACCGAGAGCATAGAGGTTTTTCACTAGAATTGCCTTTTGATGTCTGTAAGATGTTTAACATTCTAGAGTGTAGAAGCATGGAAGCCCAGACTTGTCTTCTATTATGAGAAACTGTTACTCCAGATCTCCTTTCCCTCATACATCTTTACACTACCTCTCGCAATCTTTGTTCCCACGTCTTTTAGTTCAAAACCTCCCCATAAGTTACAGCCATAACGATCCGATCTTTGTCTGATCCGAACTAAATGAAATAAAATTCTCTTTTATCTTTAACTCTCTCTATTTTCGCAGTATTTCCCCAACCCGGAAAAGTTTGATCCGGAACGATTCTCCAAGGAAAATCTGGATCAAATACAACCCTGCACGTACATGCCGTTCGGTGTTGGTCCTCGGACCTGCCTTGGATCACACTTTGGAACGCTGCAAATTAAAATTGCCCTCGTCAAGCTGCTCACCAAGTATCGTATCGATCGAGCGGCCTCCACACCGGAAGTATTAACTTACCGCAAGAATGCTTTCACACTCAACTCCAACGAAGGACTCTACGCAGAGCTGGTGGAGGATGGCTTGGGAATGTGAATGTACACCACAGACTAAAGACTCGGACGCTCCTTCTCGTTGGATGTTTCTATTTGAGTGCTATTAAAGCGTAACAACGTGGCGATACGACCGGTTCGAACAGTTTTACCAAAAAGCTACGATCATATCCACATTCCCTCAGGTACAGCAGTCGGTCCAGTAGGATTAACGTTTCAATTACCGATGCAAACTGTTGCCTTATAAGATAGAACACCTTTAGCTGTTCCAATTCCACCGCAAAGCGTGCTTCGAGCTCCAATAAACATTCGTCCGTTATGGTAACATTCTTCGTCAGATCAAGCCTGATGATGGCTTTTCTTACGTAGTCTACAAAACCGTTGCACTTAAGCCGTCCGACTTGGTGGGATTTTTTCTCACCACGCTCCAGAAACACTACCTGCAGCAATGCCCGGTAGCCAAGCTTGTCGCTTGGATTCTCACGATTTGCACAAGCTCGTTCGATTGATTCCGCAGCCAGATTGCGTGCATTGCGTCCCAGGGCAAAGGCGCGTTCCCGCAGATAGGCACTCATTGGAAACCCATAGCCCGGGTTTTCGGACACTTTCGTCGGATTGTAAAACTCATCCACAATGAACTGTTCCTGCATCAGATGGTAACAGCAGCCAAAGTTGCAAATTCCTCTTATGGTGGGATTTTCATGAAACAGGCGCAAACAGTTCGGACCGAGATTGCCACACGTGTGGAGTCCACTCAAGCAGAAGGTGGTGTGATTGCCCTGGGGAAAGTATGCTGCGGCTAACTCAATCAAGTTGGTGTTAAAATCGATCAGCTGTGTCGCTGTTCTGTACAGTGTCTTTAGCTGGCTTTCGTCCTTGACCAGGCTGGTCAAATGTTCATCCTCCTCTAGGTTGGATTTCCGAACGGCTTTGGGGATTTTATTCTACAACAGAAGAATTACAAGTAGCTTTATAATCGTTGCAATCCTTGCATCTATTACCAATTACCTTCAGACGCTCGAGACGCTTCTGGGCACCGATTGTGTTCTCCGCGTTACAGTCCACACCGAGAACTTTTATTCCGTGCTCTAAAGCTATCCTCGACGACAGATAGCCTTTCCCATCGCCCGCATCGATCACTAGAATATCTTCCAGCTTTGTGGAATTAGAACTGTCCGATGCCATAGCCGTACAGAGTGAAGCCACAGTAGCGGCAGCCACCTCTACCTCGTGACACTTTTTTTCGTTCATCAGTTCCGTCATTTTCAAGCGCGTTTCTTTCCGATGGTCCGAAATTGCGTCTTTAAACTCGTCCAGTGTAAGTGCCATTCCGAGTGCTTCGGAACCTCCCAACCGATATCGGCGCGTGTTATCGATAAATTCTCTAACGCCCGGAAACCGGCTCTCGGTTTTGTACGCCGGATCCAACTGGCCCCAAAATAATTCCTTCGCCTGCAGGTAATCACCAACCGTCTGTAGCTCGTGCTTTATCGTCTCCGGCACAAACTGTTTCCAGTGCTGTTCCGTAAGATAATCCACCATGTGACAGTTGATGAATGGCATGTTTGGCTGCAGAAAGCCTACGATCGTATCTATCTGTTGTATGATCCGATCCATCGTGACGCGCCGATTAAAACGAAAGATCATTCGTTTGCGTGTATTTAAACGGAACCTTCAACAGTGCACACAGCCTTCGATATTTGTTCCGTATCTGTTGCAAATTGTGCAACAAATCAGTGGCCGGATCGTTCTCGTGCGGATACTTTTCCAACGCGACCAACAGTTCCTGTAAAACGCTCTGAGCTTTCTCGTTTGCAGCTGCTTCCGGCAGGGAAGCAATCGCGGTCACGATACCGGTGTAAAATCCAATTTCTCGTCCAATTTCCGAACCCTTCTTGAAACCATAATCTGCTGCCTCCTGTACGGATTCCTCCAGTCGACCGTCCGCCAATCCTTGGTGGAAGTGTTCACCGATGATACGTTCCTCGGTCAGAAAAATGTCCTCAAACACATCATTTATATCACTAACTTCTTGTTCTGTTTCTTCGTGGTTCTGCTCACTCGCGGAGCTCGTCATAATTTACAGAGGATATGTGGAAATCACCCGAAAGAAAGCACACAATCGCATGGTGAAGATCAGTACGTAAACAAACCGGCAAACAACTGTCAAAATTAACTGAGCAACAACATATGAAAGTGGGCTACACGTGTTTTCGTTGATCTTTTCAGAATTCTCCGCAAAAAGAGCAATTGAACGTTCTTTATAATTTTCCACAGCTTTTTTAAATTTTTCTATTTTTTGTTTTGTTTACTCAAAGTTCACAAATGAAAAATAACACAAATGAAGGGTTATGTTATACAACCACAAATGCGCTCAGTTTGAAACTGTGCTACGTTCCAGAAATTACGAACTGTCAAAACCATCCCAGTCGTGTTTTGCAGTGTGTTTCCCTTTCATCCACAACCGCAACAACAAGAAAATCGATCCGCAACCAGAACCGACCGCAAATGTTTTGATTGGCGTGGAATTGCCGTGCATTTCCCAGGTGCAATACGGGTGCATCACAAAAGAACGACCCTTTTGCCACACATTCCGTCACGGGTTTTAATCAATCGACGAAAGGGAAAAATAAGTTTGCTATCGAAAGTGATAAGGAAAGGTATGCGGCCCGCATCGGTGTTGATAGTGAGGTTGAAGTATTGATAAAAGTTAAGCTGACTACAGCAGTACGCTCATTACGGTACGGGCTTTTTGTTCGATGCAATCAATCAAAAGCGACTCGAAGCCGTACAGTGTGGTTTGGGTGCAATTTACATAAGACAAACGAGTGAAAAGTCCGAAAGTCCGAAATCAGTCAATCCGAACCAAAGCTGCACAGAAGTGTACAGAATGGCAAAATACTATGAAAATGCTACCATCTACAACTACTCGTGGGATCAAGTGACGCAAGGCTTCTGGAACCGGTACCCGAATCCGTTCAGGTGAGCAATCCGGGTTGCATTTCACCATTGTGACTGTATGATCTCGTCAGTTCAAGAACGCACGACCATCGAACGATGTTCGGCTGGTGGCGTCGGGTGGTCAAAAAATAGCCGCAATTTAGGTTGCCGTACACACTCCTCATTAGCAATCGGTGCAACTGTAGCCAACTGCGATCCGCAGCATGCGCTTGGTCCATCTGCTCACACAACACACACAGTATCGCACACCACATCACTACCATCACATCATTATGTAATGCGTAGCGGCGCACACTGCGATCGCGATTTATTCCGCTACATCATGCTGTTTCCCTATCGTGATGCATATCTCCCCCTCTTTGTGTGTGTTTGCGTCAGTTGTAACACGTTTTAATTCCTCTCGTTTTGTTCTATTTTTGAAATGCCACCACTCCGTACGCCGTACCGTGACCCTGCGCCTCCATCGACCGGATGCGCGGCATTATTGCCGGGACGCCGTTGCGACACATGCATCGCTTATTCACACACTCACTACGCTACAGTGCTCACGTACTGTCGGAAGATACAGTCTCCCGGGAGGTACGGAATGGGAAGCTGCACAGCAAACGGCTTCTGACCAAGACGAACCACGTGCCAAAATGGGGCGAACGATTCTTCAAGGCTAAGTCGGTAAACATCGTGGAGGAATCGGTGGTAGACCCAGTCGAACGGACGCTCGTGACGTACACCAGAAACATTGGCTTTAACACAATAATGGTAAGTCCGGGTGCAAGCATTCGCTTGAACCGTATGCTTTAAAATACCTTTTCCTGACTTCCATTCGTAGAGCGTGGTCGAGAAGGTTGTGTACAAATCGCTCCCGGATCAACCCGGTAAAACCATTGCGATCCGATCGGCCTGGATCGATTCGTCGGTGTATGGGTTCGGTACCGCAATCCGTGCATTTGGATTGGAGCGATTCAAGAAAAATTGCGCCAAAACCGTCAACGGTTTCAACTACGTCCTGCAGCACATGTTCCCGAACAATCCGGTTGCACTGGCGGCGGCCGCCGCCGCCAACAAGGACTACCAGGGTTCGAAGGCACAGAAGCTGCGCGAAGCAGCAAAGCACGCATCCGACCACATGAAGGCACAGGCCGAACACCTGGTACAGAACCTTTCCGTCAAGGGCTAGGGAGCGGGCGGAAAGAAGGAGACACAGGTGCAGCATGACTTGGCTCCTTCCGTACCGATCGTGTTGAATCGCCGGACGGACGGATAATTCCAGCTTTTGTTAACTACGCGTTGCTAGAAGATACGAAGAAGCGTGCGAGTTCCCGGTATCTCGCTTTACCCTAAGAGAGCTGTGTTAGTGCGTAGAGGAAATAGTTTACCAATAGTCATACAAATATGTTGATCGCTAGTCGATCACCGCTCTCACTGCTCCGGTGTGGAATCCTAAATTCCTATTCCCTTAAACTCCCTCTATTCCTCGCTTCGATCCGCTTCTAGCAGTATTGTCGTGGAGGTCGTATAGTGACGACACCCTCCCCTATGTTTGACGGCTGGTCCATGACTACTTTACGCCATAGGAACGACCCTTAGCACACCGGCCAAAAGGGGTGGATGTTGTTGCGTTGGGATTGTGCAATCGACCTCTATCACGTTCACGATCTATTCGATCTGTTGATCATTCCACATTCGATTGTTCGGCGCTGATCGGCTACGTACGATCAGCTCCATTTGCAGTTGCAGAGTCTTCGGAGGGAGGAATGTTGTTGCCTGCTACTGCTGCTGTTGCTATACGGAGATACAGAATGCAAACAAAAGATAATACTAGGATTTAGTTAACTATTATGTGCATGAAGGGCCATTGACCGTTGTGGTGCATACCTAGGAAATTCCCAGGAGATGTACGTGTGTATTGTGCGAAGTTTGTGAACAGTTAGATTATTGGGCAGGATCATAGTGGTAATCGAATTAGAATATTCAATTGTAACGCTACAGTACACCATAATAAATTCAAATTTAAATTAATTTACCGTTTCCGGTGCGTTTGTTTCTTAAGATGGCTATTAAGTAAGAGAAAATGTTACTAATCCTACCATGAAGGCGATTGCTACAAGAATACTAACAGGGTTGTGCAAGTACCGGGGTAAGCATCAGACTATTATTTATGCAAGTTACTAATTAAAACTTCATTTTGTACACATGGATCAAATCGGAGAATTTACTTTTATGTCTCATCCGGAACAGATAGCTCAGGAAAATATGAAAGTAAACGAGGTCGCTAAAAGTATGATGTTGATCAATAGTTAATATAAAAAAGAAAAACCTCTACTAATCAATATGCTAAACTTAGTCGTCATATTTCGAAGGTCGATTCGTAATCACCTTAGCATCTTCATTGTTTTGGTATTAAGTTTAGAATATTGCAAGAATCCTTCCCATATTTATATGAACAATATTGTCTGAATGTGCCTAATGTTATGAAGAGTACTGTTTATCCCTCCCCGAACGTGACACAGGACTTACAGCTCCAAAGTTATATACATTATTCGCTACACAATGGAATTTCATTTAGAAATACTCGACCAAACGTACGAGTTGTAACTTTGTCCTTTTATTGGAAAGTTTCACCTTAATTAAGCTGCTATCTACGGTAGCTGCAGCAAAAATGTGTCTCGATACCGGCCTCGAGGTTCAAAATAATAAAAATAAAAGAAAGTCCAACGATTGTACACAAACACACCGCCCCAACCTTAGAATTACTGTTTTTTGAAGCTCTTCAGAATTGGGTAAATGTTTTCAAATGCATCGTAGATCTCCTGCCGTACTTTGGCACCGGTGAGCACCACTTTACCGGACACGAAAATTAACAGTACGATACGCGGCTTCACCATACGGTAAATCAGCCCCGGGAACAGCTCTGGCTCGTAGGAGCTGAACCGTCCATGCGTTAGCACCAGCCCTTCGAGCCGAATCGGAAACCGTACATCACAGCTGCCGACCATGTTTTGTACTTTAAAGTCAAGAAATTTGGCCTGCAAAAGGAAGAGAGAGAAGCATTAACCCATTTGTCTTTACATTTCCATGGAGGTGCTTCATTGCCATTGACTCTTACCGTAAAGCCAAGCTTTTGTATGATGCGTGCGTATTTGCGCGCTGCGAGCCGGGAATCGTCCTCACTTTTTGCCCCCGTACATACCATCTTGCCGGACGAGAAAATCAGTGCAGTGGTACGCGGTTCCCGAATGCGCATAATAACGGCGGCGAAACGTTTCGGGTTGTACTCGGCATTACGGGCGTGCAGGGCTATTTTCTTGAGATCGAGCTTGCAGCTCAAGTTCACCGTGGACACGATGTTCTGTAGCTGGGGTAGGATGGCCGGTTCGCTCGGTGTCATCGGCGTCATCGGTGTTGCGGGGCCCATCGTTTGATGGATATTTACACTGCCGATGTTTTCCGGATCCCGGACACTGCCACCGCTGCCATGCGTATGGCTGGGTGTTGCTGCTGCTTTCGATTCCGTCATCGGTACCATTGGTGACATTAAGCTTTGCTGTGGGAAGAGAAACGCGTGTTAGCGGGTGTGGCCATCATCCTTTTCCGTCCATACTTACCGGTGTCTGTGGCTGGATCATGTTCTGTGGGGTGGAAAAGCTGGGCGCGTACGTATGCATGCTCTTGCCGGACGTTGATCCGATTGCCGGCATTGTGTAGTTGCTAGAGCTAAGGCCACCCATCGGTGTCATATTCGGCATGGATTGCTGCTGTTGGTAGGCATGGGGAAGAATCTGCTGATCTTCTTCCGGCTGGTGCAACGGTGTCCCGATGCTAGGGATTGAAAATCCCGGACTAGGTAGCATCTGGTCCATGTTTGGGCCTAGCGCTTGTGCACGGCGGTAAGTGTAAATATCAAGAGCACACCGGATGTGGCTTCTGCAGGCTGCACCTTTCTCTCGGTCCTATACTAAAAGCTAGTTCACTTTTTGGCGTATACAATCGGATTACACACAAATCTACACCATTAAAACCACCAAAATATTGTTTCACACTCTTCTGGCTGCCAGATTGCGTCTCTGCGTCCAGTTGTGTTTTTAGCTTTTTTGGCAAACAGATATGACAGTTGAGCTGTAGAACAGAACAGCGACAAACTGTATGACAGTTTTACATCCGTGCACAGTGGGCGATGTCAATGCAATCATTTGAAAAATTCAAATTTTGTTAAAAAAACCGTTTGAGTTTTTAATGTAAAATAAACAATAGAAATTCATTCTTACGCAGTTTTATTGAAACAAAAACACATTTCTTCCCTAGCGTTTCATTTATAATATGTTTTCGTCATAAATTCTAAATTATATTTAGTTAAAAAATGTTGAATCCGTTTTTTTGCTATTATTTTTTAAAAATTCTGGAGAAAATAGTTGCCAACTCATGGGCACACTTAATTTGTGATATAAAATTAAGTAAATACAACTTAAGCAAGTAAAATATACCAAAAAGCAATCCATTTTCAACTTACCTTATTAAAATAACCATGAAAACACTACCACGCGTAATAGAAACAACGCAAATACGTAGTGTTCACCAAAGAAAAATACTTTACTCCCAAGGATAAACACAAAGTACAGTTTTAGCAATAAGTCAGACAATAGAAGTTAAACTTAAACACGGATAGCGGTTGCATTTCAGCCACATTGATGTTTGTCTCTGTTTTGTTCTTTTTTCAGTATTCTTCGTCTACTCTTGTCCCTTTCATCTGGTGTAATTAAAATGATTTAACAAAAAACAATACATTTTAATAGTGTTGTTGCTTTTAACTATTCCGTACAATTCTTGTTTGATTTGTATCTGGTTTTATCACTAAAATATATACTTTTAATCGTTCAATAACTTACGAAAAGGGAGAGAGTACGTGGGAGTTTCATGTTGAATTGGTATCTTTTTTTCCTCTTTTTCTTCAAGTATAGTTTTCGTATTCGTACACAAGTCACTGTTAGTTTTTTTATCCTCTAAACAATCATCATCAAGTGATTAAGTTACACGAGCTGCATTCTATTGTTTCTGTGTCCTCTGTTTTTGTGTGCTGTGTGTGTGATGTTGTGTTCGACTTTTCCGTCCAGAACGTCCAAACGAAAATGGAATGCGTGTCTTTTATTTTTTGCCACACCGGCAAACCGAAAACTGTTTCGCGTAAAAAACAGCCGCGGAAAGATAGTTTCTTACTACTTACTAACGTATATAGTTACAACTGTAGCCAAGCTGTCGATTCGGTCTTTTTTTGTTGCTCTTTCTATTTACGTTTCCTCTTGAATCGTTTCTTTTCGTTTTCCATAAAGTGGCGACAAAGTTTTTGTTGTATATTTTCGACTGTGTTGTTTGGTTTCTTTTAGTTTTGTTAGTTAATACTTTCATGAACATGTTTTCGGCATTATTTTACGTTTTTTTGTTTGTTTTCTTTACTTTTTTCGTGTAGTTGCAGTAGTTTTAGTAGTGGATTACTGCTAAAGTAGCACTAGTAGAGCACTTAAAGAGTCGGTTTCTTTACCTAAAGGGACAAACTGGGGGGTTTTAATAGGAAAAGGACTGGAATAGCAGAGTGTATGTTTGTGTGTGTCTGTTGAATAGTAATTGTAACGATAGTAAGCGAATCCAAAATGTCGGATGAAACATTTCCCATAGCCAGGACACAATATACAGGAACAGCACGATTGAAATTTCAACAACTTCTTTCACACGCAAGAATCATATTTTAAGAGGTACATAAAATATTAAGAGTATACAAAAGGGAAAAAAAAGATAATTTAAAAAATATATATAAACGACGAAAGAGTAGTAGTAGAGAGTGCTCTTCAGCTGTTTATTAATTATTATATTGTTACTCAACTTCTTCTCTTCGATTCAACACTTCCTCGCTATCCTGTTTTGCGTACGCAAAAACTTCCCACACGTGTACCACGGTCACTGCCCTCTCAACCTCTTCCTTCTTCTTCTTCCTTTTCCGGACCTTCTAAACCGTTCCTTAACCTCGCTCTCTCTCTCTATCCGAATGTTTTGGGCTTTTTGTTTCGGTTTCTGTGTAATGCTTAGGAGTAGTTGAGTTTTACTTCCAACTGCCAACTAATCATACTAACACGTGCTCGGGGCGCCTGTACGCAACGCGATGAAGCACTTACGTACGGATGCACACACTAATTATGCATACGCACATACACAAACACGCACACACACGCACACTGGCACGCACTCACGTGGGTGGTGGTGGTGACGGGTGGTGGAGTTACACGCTGTGGTGTGGTAGCGATGGTGGGGATTACTGAGTCAAATGGGTTCTCTGTGTGTGTGTGTTTTTTTTTGTTTGTGTATATATATATATAGGTATATATATTTATTTAATATATCTTCGTTATTTCTCTTCTTTGTTTCACACTTCCGTTTTATCTTTCATCCTGTGTATTATCTATTAGTGTATTTTTAACTTACTTTGTTTTGTTTTGTTTGTTACTTCGGTTATGCTTCCATTTTTTTTGTTACTTTCCCATTTTGCTTACGCTTTGCTGCTCTGCCTTTGCTATCGTGCAATAATTACCAAACACAACAATTCTTACTGCGCTCTGCTCTACTTTCTTTTCTGTGTTGTTTTGTTTGTTTGTTTGTCTGCTTTGTTCTTTATCAAATTATTTCCTTACGCATCCCTTGTGACTTCATTAATGCTTGCGTGTTGCATTTGTATGTATGTGTGTGTGCTGTGTATGTTTTGTATGTGTGCAAGTTTTCTTCTTCCATTTTTTATAGCTGTTATATCTGTGTTTTTGTTTTGTTTTAAGTGTGTTCTTTGTTTTTAATCGTAAGGTTTTGTTTTGTGTCTGTTTTTTTGGTTTTTGTTTGCTTTTACATTTCAAATATTTCCTCAACTAACAAACGCGACAACGACGACAACGACGACGACGAAAGAAAGAAAGGAAGAAAGGAAGAAACTATCTTTCATTTGGATTTCGTTTTACATGTTTCTTTGTTAGCGCGTTTCGGAACACGTTTCATGTTTGTTTGTTTGTTTCGATTAAGTGTGTGTGTGTTGTACTTTGTGTTCGTGTGTGTTCTGTGTTTGTGATTGTATTGTTCGTGTTTGCTCTTATGTACCGTGTGCTATGTGTGTGTGTTTTTTTGTTTGTTCATAAACAGTTTGTTTTAAATACAATCTCTTACTTCTCGTACTTGCTTGGTAGTAGTTCTTAGTGAAAAGCTCTTATTTTTATCAATAACGTTTACTGCATTTACTATCTCTTGTGTGTGTTTTTTTTTATTTCTTCTTTTGTTTCTTCGCGTTGCTACGGATTACACTGTTGTTTTATGCAATGTTTTTATTCGTTTTGCATTCCAATTGTGCTGCATACATACATTCTACTTCTTTATCTTCTTTTTTATTCAAACGGTGTTAACTGACAATCTTCCAAATTTCTTAGCGGACCCATTTTTCGAAACGACTATCCACCAAGTCTCCCAAACACGGCACTACACACGGTAGAGAGTGTGGCTCGTGAACATCGTTGTTATAAAGTGAAAGGATTTGCAATCGTAAAGAGAGATCCTAATCTGTAGAGCCTTTTGTCATTTTGTTTTTTTAAATTCCTTTGCAAGCAAAATTTGCAACACACCACCCTTTAACAGGCTCTGTGTGTTTGATGGTTTTACGTACGCTACATGCAAGTAATCCTGCTAATGTTTACCATGTTTTGCGATAAAGAGAGATATCAATCGACTCTATTCGGCGATGTTAGGATAAAGATAAGCTGCTGTCTGCGCTACTGCTGCTGCTGCTGCTGCTGCTACTGCTGCCGCTGCTGCTGTTGCTGCTGCTGCTGCCGTTTGCTGCGGCTAATGCTGCTGCTACTGAGGCTGCCGCTGCTGCTGCTGCTGCTGCTGTTGCTACTGCGACTGCTGAACAAATTCGTGCTTGTGTTACACACACACATTAGCAATGCTGACACACTAAAATAATTGAACGAGGTTATATGTTAGTTTTAGTAATTAAAAACATGTTGAACGGACATTTAAAAGAAAGTTAATTTTGTGCTGCGCAAAACCAAAGCTTCACTTAAACTTTCCCCAAAACAAATGAGATCCCATTCCTGGTTTTGCGGTATAGAAACCATTCTTTTTCACAATTGTTTTCCAACCTATAGCATTTGATAAATTCGAAATGTACTACTCGCAACCAAGAGATGAACTCCACAACCTTCCAATAGTATTTTGTTAGAAAAATTGTGTACGTATCGTCGTTTATGTATGTTAAAAAGAAAAGTGTAACAATAGTTTATTAAGTTGTTCGTGATGGGAATGTTGTTACCTGCATGTTGCGAAGCGAATATTCTTTCCAAACAAATAAAACTGTTCTTTTCTGTACCAACAACCAATTCATAATCTAACTTATGCAACGAAAAGCAAATGCTCCTATAAACTTTTGCCACAGCTAGAAGAAAAATGAATTACATAAAAAGCAATCTGATACAGTTTTACTGTTTTCTAAATCAAATTCTCTCTTCGTTAAAAATTACTCACTACTTCATCATTCATCCTAACTGATTCTAATTCCCTTCTCTATTCTATTCTCTGTGCCAAAAAGAAAAGTTTATTTCTATGTTTTAATTTTCTTTCTGATACTTTGTTTGCGACTCTATTACAAAGCCTTGCCCTAATAAAAATGAGTGTTTCAAATGATATAATTTTCGTAGATTTTAGTTGTTTTTATTTTTACAAAAAAATGTACACAAATAGATTAAGGATAGTGTTTAAATTTAATTTAATTTAACTTGTTTTCCGGTTCCTTCTCTGCTCTATCCACTGCCCTTGCTCGCTTCGCCTGTCACCGATCTCTGCCTGCCTTTTAAACATTGCCCTGTTCACTCTTGCCTTGCCTTTTCCTTTGCTTTCGCTTCTTGCTCTCTAGCTGAATAATGAAACAAATTTTAAGCTGCACGAAGAGGTTGTTGTGATGCAGAAGAGTTTTATAACGTGTGGTATAGAGTGTGTCGTGTAGTAGAAGTAGTAGAAGTAGCAATAGTAATAGAGTATAGAGTATAGAGTGGACACGCTAGAATTTTTGAGTGGAATTGCGCGGTGTTTGCTTACTGTTTTGTGGGTGGTGGTGGTGGTTGTTGTTGTGGTTTTTTTTTTTGTTAAATAGCTGCTGTTATATATAGTGAAGGTTTCGTTTCACCTTGCATTATTACAATTAGGAGTTGATTGTATGCCCTTTTTTTGTTTTTCTTTCTTTTACCATTTTTATTTATCTTCTTATTTATAATTGTGGTCGTTACAATTAAAATTTTTTAAGTTATATGTTTTGCCTTTTTTTTCTCTGCCGACTTGGTTGTTCCTTTCCATTGTTTACTTTTATTTTGTTTTGTTTTGTTTTGCAATAAGGATTTCGTTTGGAAATGAGAATTTTTACCTTTTTCTCTTTCTTTCATCTGCGTGGGAGAGGTGTGTTGTGTCTCTTGTGATGGTAGTAGTGGTGATGAAGATGTTTAATATAGTAGTTATGGCTGTTGTTCCTGTTGCTTCGTTTCGGTTATAGTTGTTAAAATAGCTGTTGTTCTTGTTGCTGTTGTTGGTTTTTAGTTTGTAGATGTTCTCTTCAAGCTGCTGTTTGTGGCTATGCTTTTTCACTTGTTATTTTCCCCCATCATGATTTCACTGTTTGCAGTTTGTTTTCTCTCGTTTGTTTTGTTTGCTTAACTTTGATCTTTTGTTTGGTATTTTCTGTGTTATGCTTTTATGTTTAATTTAATGTTTATCGTTTGCTTTACTCTCTGTATTTTTTTGTTCTCTTCTTCACTGCTTTCCATCTTTTCCTTCCTTTCTTTGAATCATCATCTTGCTTGTCTCCACTCTCCATTATCCCACGCCGTATCTTCATTTTCTTCCCTTTTAAATCCAAATCGATAGCGTTGCGCAGCTGTTGTTGCGCGTGGCTACAGTCTTCTTAATAAACAAATAGAAAGGCGCAATGTATCGACCTGTAGCTCACTTCGATGTCATCATTGTTACGAATTCTGAAATGGTCAAAAGTAAAAACAAACGTAAATTAGTGTTGAGCGAAGGAAGACATTAAAAAAATAATCATTTGTTTTAGGAAATACATTTTTACTATTCTAAAAGACATTTGTAATAGAAACCCCATAAGAAATTCATAGAAATGAAATGGAAAAAATAACCCAACTTGTACAGGTGCCGAATATGCTAATATGAAGTACTTAGAAAATTAGAAGTAGCGCTTACATATAAAGAGAGATGTTATCTGCAACAAACATGTGCTTTGTAGGGGCAAATTGTTTGTGCTACACTTGGATGAATATATTTACTAATTTCAGGTGGTGGCTCGTTTCAAGTGCACCCAAATACGTTCGATGTGGCAACGAGTACCCTTTATCGCGGTGCAAAAATGTTACCGCTGCAAAACAATTTTAACAATTAAAAATATATTAAATTATAATTAGTGAACTCGCACCATCGCACCATCAGTTCAATTAACAATTGTTTTAGCTTTTAATAACCAAGTTCAAGCTAAAAATTGATAAGCGCAAGAAAAAGCCAAATCCCATAAAGCATAATAATTATGGGGAGATAAAAAGGTTACGCGAACGGATTTGACGACATCGTGTTCGGGGTGCAATTTTCACGTCTACTCCTCCATTCTCAAAACTGAAAACTTCTAGCTGTTCCATGGCAAAAAGATGAGGGGGGGGGGGGGGGGGGGGGGGGGGGGAGAACACCATCACGCCTCGTCCATGTAAATATTAATAACAACAGTGCCTACACACCGGCCAAATAACCGCAGTATTATCTTTATGATGGTAGGTAGTGCGCGCGCGGGTTTCTCGTTAGAAGTATTAAAAACGAGCACACAAAAATGAATGTTTCATTTTTTTCCCTCAACCAACCATACTGTGCCGCTTGGATGCTACTGCTGCTTGGAAGCATGCTATTTTGTTCTTTTCGCCATGGTTTAGATGATTATTTACTGCTTTGAATGTGGAGTTCTGGTTATAATCAAGCGCCTGGAATAGGACCACCACCCCACACAAACACACACCCTGTTCCACCCCGGTTCCCTCTGTGTTGGTGTATCGTTTTTCGCGTTAAGCGTTTTCCGTCACCTTTGTAGTGAATTCGAGATGCATCGTGTGGTGCGCCAGTGACGTAGATAGGGCTGCTGCTGCTGCTACTGCGAGAGCATTCTCATTACGACTTACAAAGCAAGACACACACAACCCCCCCGTCGTCCGTCGTCGTTTTGTCGCGTATGTTCCGGCTGTGTACATTGAGGTAGTCTGTAGTCGGTGGACCACACATGGAAGATAAATCTCCACATAGCCATGTAAACAAAACCCATATTGCTACTACTGAACAACTTCCCCACTGTCATAGTGTCGACCGACCCAGCCATTGCGTCGGTGTTTGAGCAAAGTAAAGCCAAGCAGCGGCAGAAACAGTAGTGCAGCCATCCGCATGAAATTATCCGAGCGCAGATTCGACAAATGACGTCGAGTTGCTTCAAGTAATGTGCGGCGGATGACTAGAGAGAGAGAGTTGTGTATTAAAACAAGACTATTTGTACAACAACATTTGGGGTCATAAACAAATCGTCAGACGGAAGTGCGCAAAGTACAGTGTGCCATAAATCTAATTAAATGCTTTAGAGAACGGAACCATTTCCCTGCAACAGTTGCTAATAGTTGCTTGAGAAATTATTGGATGTCCTTATTGAGGACAAAAAAAAATCACTAACGTCAACTCGCTCGAGAATTGTCACGTGTCACGACATGCGAGTTAAATAACAACATTCAAAGAAGGATTCAACTCATTCGTTCTCACACATCTCTACGTCCTACAGTTCCTGACCATTCCCAACAAAACCAGAACCCATGCCACAAACAACATTAAAACCCGGCGAGGATGATCTCGTGATTTCGGTTATAAAAAGATCCCTTCACTGTGCATACCAACCTACCATTTGCCGTGCATATGAACTGTTTGTTGTTTGTGCTGTTCAAGCTAAACACTTTCATGAGATGCTCCCCACACCGAAAGCTCTGACTCAGTGAACTCGCATTACAACCTTTACTCGCTTACTGTTCATACCGAACAAGGTCAAGCGCGTAACACCATCTTTCGGCCAAGATGTACGCCAAAGATCAACGATCGTTGTACTTAATGCTTGCATTGTTGAAGCAGCTTACAACATCTTCGGTTCGTCACTCGTGATTTTTGCTCTTGGAAAGTAACGGCAAAATGACACATTAGTAGTTCCCGTATCGCGACGAAAAGTCACGAGTAGCCTGCATCTTGGGATGAGTAAGCGGGTGCTAAACCGTGAGTAACCATTCTTTACTTGATTTGTCGAGCGACACAATCAAAGCAGGATGATGATACTCTTTCGAGCAAATAAAACACGCATGTGTAGCTGGAACTCGTGTCATCCGATCGGTTTGAACAGTTGAAATACTTAGTAATGCAAGCAAATCAAATTTAATAACATTTTTTCCAAGCAAATATCATTAACAAAGAAAGCCATCAAAGCGTACAAAAATAGATTCTCAAAAAAGAACTGAAAGTAGTTCGACGACTTTCAAATGATTTAAGGGCGCACACTACACAAATGTGAAATTTATTATTGACTTTACGTGTTTTGCAACCAATTTCGTGCTGGCAAGTTTGATGACACCCGTACACGTTTTGGGCTGTAATTCGGCTTTATCTCTTTTCTTGAAGAGGGAGCGCCGTTTTCCTTACAAAAATCTCCATTTGCAAACATAAGTATTGGTTGCATGAATTTTTGGCTTGAAAGTTTAAGAACTGCCACGTGGTGATGGTTGTGAAAATATTGCATGCAGCACACAGCACGCAAACGTAAACCGATGCGATGGTGTAACAAATGCATCAATATCACCACAGTGCATCTGTGCGCTTTTGTCCTATTCGCAATCCGTTGCAACATCCACACTCGTCGTGTGAAGATGTCATAACAATATGTACTACTACCTAGCTAGCTAGTTCCAATAATACAGTGATGCGCGGTTTGCTACCGAAAGGTAAAACAGACAAGGTAAACTTTTCCGCACGTGCAACGCTGGAAGAAGTGCATAAGACACTATGTGTGCACCCCACTCGACACTTTCCATCGTGTATTCAAATCATCACGTTGGAAATATCTGAAGGCTTCTTTACAGCAAATCTAACACTCTTCCAACTCAGCAGAAGGCGCCGCCACATTCTTCTATTCGAGTGCACCGAAATAAAAGCAAAAAATCTACCAGGTCAAACACATCATCTTTCAGTCAGTGGCTGCTTTGAAGATATCTTCAAAGTTACTCAAAAAAGCCCTTACTTTACCATATCCCAAGAGCCCCTCTACCGTTCTCTCTTGACTAAATTGTTCTAAAAAAGAACACACACACACACGCAACGTTGTATGCAGCAATGGCCAAAAGGACCAAGCGAGTTCGTGATGAACAATCGTATACTTCAAAGACATTCAGTGTAAGGTGGCAAACAAAGTACGGCGGCAGCTACTAAAAAACAAGTGAATGAGAAAGTCAACAAATGATTGAAATGCAACTTTCAACAATCGTTCGGGTAAAGGAAACGACGGAGGCACACAAACACACACACCCACAGAACAAAGAAAACAGGAATATGCGCCAAATGTTTAATAGCAACACAAAAAAATAAATGATGCAGAACGACAACGAGAAACCCCCGCGTGCATATAGATGTACTTCTACGATTGCTTTAATACTTTTAAAATGTTCATGAAATACAGTTCTCTCGCCCGGGAGAAGTTAACAAGGGAGCACCTGGAATGTGAACCAAGAAAAAATCAAATCATGACCCTGACAAAATGATGGCGCAGTATTATTATTTTGCCACCCCCCTCCGCTCTATCCTCTCTCTCTACCTAGGCAAAGAGGGTCCTCCCCCATGACTAGAAGTACTGCGCGCGACTGCTGCTACTACTTGCCACCAACATTACCGCGTCATATCGATCAAACGGGGTTCGATTGATTTGCACCCCCAACTCCACACAAAAAAGGGCATAAATTCCGCAGACAATAAAATCAAGGGGTGATGATGTGTTAACGCATTGCTTGGAATTTTTAAAAATCTCCCAAACTTCTGCAACTTTTAAAAGTCTACTGTCTTGTATCTGTTCCCCAGTATATTTCTCGCTCTTGCGCTCGGTTTTAACGTACCTTCATAATTAACCTGGCCATCGCCATCTATATCGGCTTCACGGATCATCTCATCGACTTCCTCGTCTGTTAGCTTCTCGCCCAGATTAGTCATGACGTGGCGCAGCTCAGCTGCCGAAATAAAACCGTTGCCGTCCTTGTCGAAGACTCGGAATGCCTCCCGGATTTCCTCTTCACTATCCGTGTCCTTCATTTTGCGAGCCATCATTGTTAGAAACTCGGGGAAATCGATCGTGCCGTTACCTGGAAGATTTTAAGAGATTTGGAGATACAAGAAAAATTACATTAGATTTTCTTTTTATATTAAATTAAGCATACATGGTTTAGAAAATAAATTTATTATGATTATCATAATAAGAGTTTTACTACGAGATTTGTTTTATTCACAAAAACTTGCGACTAAAGTACATTCCAGTCAGAGCTCACACATAAAGTAGATTATTAATAATTTAATCCTATATTCATTTCTTATATACTACCCCCCATACAAACTAGCGCAAGGGAACGTGAAAATTCCCCACAACAATTTGTTGGTTCGTACATAAATACATTAAAATTATGTGAGCCACGTAAGGCTAAAGGTTTCTCCCTTGCTGATCGTTAGACATACGCAACGCAACACCTTATGACTGCCGGTAGTGTATAAATATATTATATCGTCTTACAAGCAGGAAGAAAAAAGAAACCCACATCCCACACACATACAAAACACTAACGTCCAAAGAAGCCTTATGCTGGCCCGGTAGGAAGCGCGAGCTGTCTTTTTCTTGCATAATATACGTGTGTACGATATCGATTTTTACCACCATCCTTGAAAGTATTACATTTTTTTCCTACACACAGATACACACCAAGTATGATTTCACAACAAAGTGGGACTAAATCACAATTCCCTTGCTCCCGAAAAAAAACTCCCCTTGGTAGAGGTAGCACGCGGTCAATTTTGGGGCGTCGGTAAAGGTGTTTTCTATTTGAAATATTAATGAACGAACGGTAAACTGTGATTGAACCATTCCCCTAAAGCATTTTTTCGGCCTGGTTGTGCTCCGTGTGCTACCATTAGGGGTAACTTTAGGAGAATGGCCTTGTCGAAATGAGGATTGACTGTGTGAACTTGTTTCTGTGTTTGTGTGTGAGCTGTTTTCCACTACTAGCCATAACAACGATGGGCTTTTTCAATTAATTTTCCGAAACGCGATAATAATTCAAAGGTTGACAGATAATGGACGTTAAGTGAGTAGGACTTTTACACATCGCACCCGCCTCTGTATTTCCATTTTTTTTTTTTGTTATTTATTGAAAATATTTTTTTGTATTTAAAAGGAAAAATTAATTTTCATAGTATGACTGGAAAATTCCCAGCATGTCTAGATTAGTGAAAGGAAGAAGGGAACAGTAGAGTGTTTGGAATCGACTAAATCGTCAAAAATTTGGATAAAATAACTTATTGTTAATGCGACTTGTTTAGAAGGGACTCTAGTGGGCTTCGGTCCCCTCCATTGACAGCTATTTTCAATTTATTCTGATTTTTGGTTTAATATTCCATTCGTGGCTATACAATGTCTAGATTCAAAAAAATTCTGACCCATTACTTGTATCCAGACCTGCAATTTTCAGTAATCTCCCAAACGACTAAAAAGTCCCATCGTAATCAGGATATCTTTAGCTATTGAAAAACTTTCCAAACCAAGTGAATGATTAAGAAAATCTAATTTTCTTTTCGACAGAAAATTCATCACTATTATCAATTGATTCAATATCACTACAGATAATATCGGTAATTGTTATTCCGAAAACCCTTACTAAGGATGCCTTCATCAATTTAATTGATACTTTAAATAAAATACTATTATACCTGCCGTAATCTAATGTTCATTTCCACACGATTACTACATTCCAGAAAATACAATTTAAAAAAAGTTCATTATGTACGGACAAAAAAAACGTGAAAGAAAATATGTCCTCTGTATGAATAGAATCCAATTTGATTTCTAATCTCGGAAAAGAGAGCTGATATTTGTACTATTTCGTACCGTGATCGTAAGAGACGACCGCAATCACACCACGAAATAGGTTGCCCACCAAAGTTCCAGGCTTCTAGAGGACCTCCTCCTTCTCGTCGTAAGCGGACAACAACCCAACAGAGGAAGGATACCACAACGCAAAGAGAACCTTTTTCAATGGAGTGCCATTGACGACGACGACAACGACGACGACTACATGATTGGCAATAGAGGTCATAGATAAGGGGTACTACCCTCCAGAGTGTAGGTAGCGGGGGTGTATAGCACCACCCATCTCTCTACAGAATGTTTCCTCCTTGTGGCGAAGTGAAATACGTTGCCTAAAATAGTAGTCGAAGCACAATTGCTTGCTTTTGCCCCAAACTTTACCCATTTAAGCCATAAAATCCATAGCACGGTGTGTACAGGGGGCCAAACCCCGCAAGAAAAAGAAAAAAACAACATCCAGTCCAGTCGCAGCCATGGTTATTCTTGTTGGACTCGTCGTATACAGCTCCTCTTCGGCTTCGCGCACACAACAAAAGTGAATTGCAAGGACTCCTTGCAAAGGAGTGTGCAACAGCGGCAGCAAGTGGATGAATTGATTCGTCCGCGAAAGGGCACTGGTTTTCCCATGGTCCTTCTGATGGTGGGTGTGATGGCCACCACCATAATGACTTGCCCACCCAAAACCGTTACCAACAAGGGAGGGAAAATTTATTATAATGTGTTTTGTATCGTGTGTGTACCATGATCATGGGACCAACTTTTATGTCAAACTAGCGTGATTACGAATGAGCTTTCGATATAAAAGCTATGTAAGGACGGTCCCTTCCGAACGCCAACGGATGGTTGGTGTCGTTTTTGGTGCGTGTTTTAAGGTGCTTTACCATATATTCACTTCCCCTTTTTTATGCTTGTTCACTTTTCCTATCATAGTGTATTGATTCAAAGGATTGATAGTACGGGGTGGATTGTAAAGCTCATTTAAGACATCGGAAAAATACTGCTCATCTGTATCGCTGTTTGTGCACATGAAAAAACAAAAATCAAAGTATTTTACGAACAAAAATGCCAAACAACATTGTACAATATGTTTACTACGCATCTTCCTCTTCCCGAGCAGTGCCCAAAAACTTCTTTCTTGTGCATTATATTGGTCTGGAACGCAAAAAATATTACGCAAGCCAAAAGCACACCGTTTGCTGTTTGCTACTGTCGTGACAAATTCGATCCAGTTCTCCACTTGCTTTATTGTTGCACGAATTCAACACAATAGCAAAGTAAAGGGCAAAGAACGAAAGAAAGAAAAAAAACATTGAAGCACATCCCCCATAAAATAGTTTTCTTCAGGAAAGGACACAAAAAATAAAAGAAAAAAATATTGCGACACAAAACTTTATTCTATCGCTTGTCTACGTAGAGAGCAATAAATATTATTCATTGTATCTCTATGGTAATCGGATCGTGGTGTGCGACAGGAGACACAGTGCCACCCAAAACCACCAACGTTTGGTGACTTTAGGTACACCAAGGCAAGTTGGGCACGCATACGATACATCACGCGGGCGTAAATCCCAAACAAACTTGAACGATTTACGAACGTGTCATGAAGAGCAGCACGTATTGATAAAGAAGAAGAAATCCGACCAAACCATGTCCAAAGCTTTATCTATTGCCTCGGGTAGAGGTGTACCTTTCACTGTTGATTGTCCTTAGGACGCTCAAAGGATATACACACACACATCTGGATTGTTCTTTCTTTGGACAGCATAAGCTTTTCTATTTCATATACCGCGAAAATACCCTTTCGGTAATGCCACCGGGCAGGCAGACGAAAATGTATAATACCACAATAAATTTCATTGTTATCCTTTTCGTCATATTTACTGCCCTCTTTTTTCGATTATTTATGGGCCCCCCTCATTTGTTACGGTGTCCCCCCGCGTACATATTTCGTGCATGTATGTGGTGTCTCTCGCTGGACGTTTTGTGGTGTAATGGTAATTGCACCCGTATTTTCACGCCGTCTTACATCAACGACCTAAAAATGGATTTCAAAAGTGGAAGATATATTGAAGCAATGTGTACGTGAGAGATATAATTCGCACAACTTGCCACGGAAAAGTAGCCTAAACGTCGCCACAGTCTTAGGATGAGATATGATACCACTGCATAACCACAGTGGAGCTATTTGGTTGATGTTTGAGAAGAAAATTAAATTCCTCAACCATTGCTTCCTGAAATATACGATGTTTCAGCCTAGTCAAGAACAAGGCAATGTTGGAGGCTACAGCCATCTTCGACATAGTAGAGACATACCACACACCAGGGTCTAGAGAAGCGACAGTTCAATTCTCTCCATTGAATGCGCTTGTTGCAAATAGCTTCAAAGCAAACGGCAAAGACCAAGGAGCCAATCGGCGAATTGCGCATACCAATGCAATCAAGGACAAGTAACGTGAAGCTATTTGATGTGCCTGTGTGGTGGCCACGGTGGATGCTTTCTGTTCCGTTTTGCGGACGAAAACGTTTAACCGATAGGAAATTCCTGCAGTTCAACTATTCACAATTGTATTTGCTGGCATTTCCTTTGATGTGCCAAAACGTGCAATGAACCGGATGAGAGAACATGTCGCTTTTTTCTTTGAATGATTCGAGGTAATTGGTGTGCCGTGTGCCAGTTCTTCTTGATTGAGATGAATAATATTTCTTGATATTAAGAATTACCTTTATGAACATTGGCAACAATAGGTTAAGCTTTATTTATAATCAAATTTAATATGCTCTACGCGAAACGTCATTAGCAAAACCATGCACTCTAACTGCATACGAAACCAATGAACCAATGATAATACATACATATTAGATAAGACAAGTCATATTGATAAGCAACGGGCATTCACAAACCGGACGCAGGTGGATCTTAATCATACACGCAAAAGATAACTGCAAACAGTAACACCACACACACAGCCAGAGGTGGATGAGAAAAAAGAGCTAAACAACGCTATCATCATACTTTGACCGCGTTACATTGACGTAATATAACGAGGTGTTAAGCAGAAATGCGTACATGCTTCAATTGCATGCACTGCACGAATGTCTAAAACGATAGTACCACGAATTTCTATGAAAATTTACAAAATTTCCGAATTCGTTTTTCGTCGTTTAAATGTCAAATCTTTCATATTTCAAATCCCTAAACAAGGTTCGCAAAGAAAAAAACAAAACTCCAAAGGAGGAGTGAGAAGTCATTGGAGTCATGAGTCGACTCTACAAAGATTAATGAATCATCAGATTTCTAATTTATTACCTGTCCAATACGCCTGGGATAATCAAAACACTTTTGTAATAATAGCCGCGGTGAGTCATCGTACGTGAAGATGATGAAATACGAATAATTCGTGATTATCGATTTTCCGGTATTCCAGACTCGTAACAAATATGGGATCAACTATCATTTCACTGTACGTTCGTCAGCAAGCTCTTAACCGTATCTCGACTAGCCTCTCACGTCTCTTCAAGAATGTCTTCGATACATACATACGACAAGCACAAACAGACAGAATTGCCTCCAGACGAAAGGATCACTATCAGATTATTATAGTACGTGACCTGGGCACCTTTTTACAGTACACCACCATCACATCCGACGCGGTCAGAGTTTCATATGGAGGGAAATGCGCTTGTTATGAGAGACGGAAAGGATACAAGCATACGAGAACGTATATGTATATCCTGTCTCGCTTATCGTGATCATACAGTTACGGATAACTTGCTTTTGCCGTTGCGTGGTAAGTTGCTTGGGTAATGGGTTTCATTTTTCCTGGAGTGCAAAGCGTACTGGTTAACTGATAATAGTCGCAATATAAGCAGAAACATTAACGGACACATTCCCGCTAGTGTCTCAGAGTATGTAATTTTATTAAAAACAACCTCCGTAATAGTTCATGTTTGGTGAGCTATTCTCAAAGAGTTGAGCTGCGTTCGAAAGTAAACCTTCTATCGAACGCACGGGAGAGATCTTTGGCTATCCTAAACCAGCATAATAATCTGATAACACACAGTGCGCGCCCCGGATCCGAGGGTAAATCATAATTTACATTTTAAATTAATTGTTCTCTTCCACCATCCCGATTCCAACAGCAAATAGAAACATGATACCCAACGTTGCATGGAGCCGCCCAGTACTTCTCGACCTTCGCAACCAGCACACCACCCCCCAGCTGCTCAAGACCGTCCTCTTCCTGGATAATTATTGTAAGCCGTAATAAACAACACAACTCATTCAGATGACGATGGTTAGTGCAATTTAGCATGCGGTTTTGTCGACTCACCGTGACGTCAAAACCATCCACTCCTTTTCCTTCGTCATAAAATACATTTAGCCAGTATAAAAAGGCTTCACAATGAAAGAAAACTATACGTTTTTTCTTTCGCTTTTGTACAAGATTTCAAACCACATCCGGCTGTAAGAATGTACTTTGCATTCGTAATTGCTCATGCGGGAAGAGAGTTTTGTTCCCGTTTTTGCTCTACTTACACCAACCCGCTTACAAATGGGAGCTCGTTTTTCAGTCTTCTTATCAGAAGTTGTAAATTACTCTCTTTGACAATTTGTAGCACAAGCGGAGTTTAAGGGGGCAGCCCCGAGGGAGAGCTCCATTTTTCGTTGAAATTTGGGGTACGAGGGGAAACGATCTTGATAAAATGTCATACTACCCTCGAGCTTTCACATCTCCATTCCATGGGAATTGGAAACGTTCAGCCAAAAAGGTTCATCCATAATAAATTGACTTACACAAAAAAACAAAAACCTGTCCCCTCCGAATTCTAACCCCTATTGACCTCGTATTGACGTTGCTTCAATAGTAACACAAATCTTCTCCACGTCAATCGATCCTACACCACAAAATTACACGGCCACTAACCAATATTTCTGTTGTTTTGCATCTCTTTTTCAAAGCAACTATTTACACTGAGTGATTTATAAGAAACATTATGCAGCCATTTTTGTTCACCACACCCACCCACGCACACATTGACAGCTTTTGCAACCGCACTCGGTGGTTGAAGAGGAACATAATAAATCGGCTTTCAAAAATTGATGCTCAAAACAACAAAAACAAATCCTCCAGTAAAAATGAATACCTCCAGGACATCACTCCCCAATCATTAAGACGACAGTGTAGTGCTTGCTTGGTTGTTTCTACGATGCTAGACAACCATGCTCTACGGATACTTCAGGAAATCCCTGGAAAGAGCCGGAAAATCAATAGCTGCCATTTTTCATGGTAACCTTCCGATAAGAAGAGAATAAAAACTCGCGTGGATTACCATGAAAAACTCGATTGTTGAAGCTATAAGCTCCTAGTGAATAAAAAAAACAACATTGGAGCATATCCAACAGGAACAGAGCATTTGTCTCGAAACTCATTACACCACACATACAACGCAACAAAGGCAGAGTCGAAAATTTGGTACCATTCCAAAAACACAACGAGATTGTTGACACGAAATTCGAAGAATGACAACTCCTTGAAAGCTTTCCTCTATAAAGGATGCTAAATTTATCGAACAAGCCGGTGGTGACGTTTGGAAACACCCGCCCCACCCTAAACCACAGCGAGTGGTGTGATGATGGAAACGAGGTTTCCACTCTTTTACTCCTCTCTTGCCTGTTTTATTATCGACCCAAACAAGCATACTTCTTCGGACGTGGAGGATTTTAATGGAACCACCGACGACGACGACGACGACAACGATGGATAGACGCCAACGCGATACACATCAAGGCAACACTACTGACGCCCAATATTTCACATTCCACATCGTGAGCAGCCAAAAAGGAAAGCTAAAATGGAACAGAAAACCGGAACCTGACGCCAAGAATAAGGCCACACCAGGCCCAGCAGGATTAGATAGGGGTGGTGAAAAACAAAAAAAAACATGACGTCACCAACACTCCATCATCAGTTTGTCAGCACCAGCGAATGGAACACTCTGGGCCAGAATTCCGATGATTATAACTTTGTATTACTAATGTATTTTAATTACATTCCTGACCTCCAATTTCATTACGAGCCTACAAAAAAATAAAAAGTAAACAGTTGTATTATCATAATGAAGGTTTGAGGTTATTTTATTATTGCTTTTCCAATGTCTTCCAGGCGATGGAGACGCCTTGTACCTTATGGATTTGTGCTTTTTTACAATACATCCATTATTAAACAACAGAAACATCTGTTGATGTTCATATGCCACTTGATCGTATTCCGTAGTCGTTATTCCTTTTTGCATTTTATGGGTCTTAAGGAAGGAAGGCAAGGAATTAACTTTCCGCTTAAGCCCATTTCTGGGGAGCAATCCCGAACACACAAATCTTACCCAGTTTTATCGCATTATGGAACCTTTTTTCCCCCTTCTCGTTTGTTAATCAAACGTACGTGTCATTTCCTGTTGCCTGTCTGTTGACATAAGCTTTGCAGCAGCCCAAAGTTCTGTTTATTTTTCCAACGCGCTGCTACCGTGCTCTGCTGGACATGTGTGGCGATTCGGAAGATTCACAAGTTCCAACTGGTATGTGTACATTTTCCCCGGCGTTAATGCGCAAAACCAATTTTCTCATAATTCCTATACCGATTGGGGTCAGAGGGGAGGTGAGGGAGCACGGATGGTGAGTCCCGGGAGTGATTATTTCAACGCAATCCTGGAAGCGGTTTAAGAACTTCCAGGTGTACACGTTTGCCGCATGCAACTCTGTAAAAGCTTTACTCCTGCAGGACAGCAGTGTGCGGCGGCGTCTTTCGTGTGGCTTTACACACATACACAGCCAGTTCTGTAAGGACGAGCGGAAAAAGCTGCACACAACACATACAGCGCTAGCTTAGCGGTTTCTGTATTTCATTGCCTTCTACAAGGAAAAGCCAATGCGCTCTTCTCTCGAAAACTTATACACCAAAAGCGGTGAAATTGTAGTGGTGACTTGAATGGGAAAGCTTTTTCCGCAGAGTTCTCCGGGCTCACTCGCATTTCTCGGTACCGGCGGTGGTTGTGTGGTATCTTTCTGGAAACCTTTGCTCTACCACTGTTAGTGAGCCTTTTTCACGTTTTAACAGGAGATGGGCGTGCGCACAACCGATCTCTCCTCGTTCGCTCGTGTGCGCGCTAGAGTAGTGTATAGCTTTTACAGTGCTACTGTTATGCTACTGTGGCTCTTGGTGCCGATGCTACCGCTGGAAAACGGATCGATATCTTGTACTCCGCGCTCTTCCTCGTTCTCTCTCTCTCGGTGTAGTCTACAAGTCACTCCTCTTTATCAACAACGATGACACACTGTTGCTTCAACAAGACCCATTTTGGGCACGAAAAGCCACACCACACGAGCGCGCCCGCTCGCTGTTATTTGATAATTTTTGGTGGAACATTCCACAAACGCCTGGAAACATTTTTTTATGCTAGCAGCACAAAAGCCATGGCAAATTCCTTTTGAAATTCTACTCATATTACCAGCACGGATAACAGAGCCGAGGGAGTAGTTGACATGGTGGTGTGCTAGCGAGGATCTACACCTATTACTAAAATTGAAACAAAACAACACTCAACCCAGCAGAGCGCGCAGGCGAGCTGCCGATGGAACGACGTTGGATTTGCATACCCACATATACAGGTCTTGCTATAAACAAGGGCGGTGGCTTTAGCCCGCTTTTCCATTAGCATCCCATATTTCAATTATGACAATGGCTAGCACATCATACTGTGTGGTTGTGCACTGAGCTTGCTACTACTATTACACAACCACTCAACCTAACACTCGCACAGCACAAAACAGAAAAAAATAGTTCTTAACATACTAAAATTAATTACATTCATCTTTTTTATGCAATAATTCCCAACACACCCACCACATAAAAGATAACATTCAATACACTGATAAAGTTGGCCAGCCACAGGACCTATTTTTAGTTGTGCCTCATTTAATTTCCTCAAACCGCGCGTGATATTAATGAGGCAAAAGAAAAAGCACGGAACACACACCGGAGGGGACCGCCATCATATTGTTCAAATTGATAATTATTGATATCGCTTGCAAACGATCTTTACGCTCACAAGCGCAGAAGCTGTGATGAAAACGATACTCATTATGAGGAAATGTTTGATTTGCGGATCGAATATCATCGATTGATGGTGATGAGGGAGGTAGAGATAACTTCCATTCCCTGGAGCCATTTTGAAAAGTTTTCAACAAAGAATGATTTTGTTCATTAGAATATCGCAAAGCTACTAGCTTATCGTGTGCCTGAGGTGAAACTCGGAACATTATATTGCCATTAATTTTGGAACATTCGGCGAAAATACACAATATAGTGTCCAGTTATTCACTCAGCTTGTGAGAATGAATTTTATAATATTTGGGTCATGCAAGGCTAAAGCAAAAAATTACCAGAAAGGTTTTTTTTGCACAATTAAGCTTTAAAAAATAAGAATTTATTCCAATATAATTATGGCTTTTCAGAACATTGCACAATAACCACAATTTAATTAAACTCGATAACTGTCTATCGGTGAAGGCTAAAATCAGGCCATTTTATACAAGTCCTTCGATGATTTTAGACGTTTTTTGCTTTTTAAAAGCTCCAGAGCGTCATATTCAGTGAACCTCTTTAGCTCTAACGAAGGGCTACTTTTTTAATCAGATACGATCAGTGATTATATTATATCAAAGCAGATATATTCCAGATGTTAAAAATTCTGAAGCATTTTAAGGAAGAGGAAAAGTTTTAACTGCCCTTTCTGATATTACCACCTTTTTACCATGATGTTACTTTTGATAAATAAAAAAAATTTGATTACTTATTGGTTAAAACATTATGAAGAGCACTCTTATTCCTAAAAAATATACAAAACAATCAAGATAAAATATAATAATCGACTACGTGGGAAGAAATAGCAAATGTTAAAGAAAAGAACTCTTGAAACGCATAAATGATTTTCTGGGGCAAGTCCCTTTTACCAATAATGCATGAAGGAAAGTATATGTTGGACCATTCTATTACTTCATGCACCCCTCATGAAGTAATAGGAGCCGGAAAACATTTTTAATCGAACCAAAAATTCTTACCATGAAGCAAATGAATAATTCATTACAATAAAACAAGTTATTTCCTTCCTAGCTTCCATAAAATTCCACTCCCCACCCGCATGATGTGCACCAAGCGACATTTTCTTCATCTCGTAAAAGTTACACTGCTATGAAAAGTGGACACGATGCTATTTTGGACCGTTTTTTTTATTCAAATCCGTTTAGTTCATGCCACCCGTGTGTCCGACATTGAAACGTTGGTCTTCAGAATAATTTCAATCAGGATATGAAGTCTCTTGGAGGACACAACACACCACGGGTATAATATGCGAAAGCACCAAAGCCCATATTGCCGCTCTCGTGTTACGGATGATCTCATTTCCTGCATACATATATTTGATGTTTCGTATATATAATCGTTTCATGCTCCCTCAGACGTACGATGCAAGTACGACGGGGTAAGTACTACACCACTCGGACGAGTGAAAGTGGATCTGTGTATACGGGACATTACCGTGTACACAACAAGAGCACATTTGGTGGAAATCCAATTAATGACCAGTTTTATGCTTCTCCGGGTTTCTCCGCTGCAAATGAGCTTGCTTCAAATAATGTTCCCCCTGGTGCGTTAAACTTCCCACCCGAGCGAATGCCGAAACGGATCGATAGTTTCCGAAACTCATTTTCTCTCCTTGTATGTGTGTGTGTTCCCCGGTAAAAGGACACAACAGAAATGGGAGTGGTGTGCCTGAACACAAAGTGACGAAGTAATCGTCCACAGAGCTAACTTCTCTAGGAATTGTGCAATTCCGCCGCACCCAGGATACAGTATATATCACCAACCAAAAGGCAAGTAAAACACTATGAAGTCACACCATTCAGAAGGCATTCTCTACTAATCGGAAACCTTACATGTGACCTTTGCTCTATACCTCGCCCAAATTTGTTCCTAAATAGTACTGCACACACCACACTTCTTCTTGGTGTGCGCTACGACCTTCTTGATCATCCCTCCCCACCTCTCTATCCTGCAACCCATTATCGAAGGTCACAATCAAAATCAACATCATCATAGTCATCGTACTACCAACAACAACACCACGGCACCCTAATGGCAGACGACTCCACCTCTCCCACAAGCGTGCGCAAACCCCCCGAAAGCTCTGCGGGTCCTCTGCCACAACTTCAGGGAAATAATTCGAATCTGATTGCAAAACCTTTGGCTTGTGAGTGGTGATTAATGTGCCGATCGCGTGCCAGTTTATGAAGCGCCAATCATTATGGTAAACCACTGTAAGTTTACCAACAAACAAGCGAAGGAAAAGTAGCTCAAGATGCTTCACAGTATTGATACATCACAAAATCCGTACTAACGAATGAGTAAAGACTAATCCACTATCCAACTTTTGATGCTTCAAAAAAATGTAGCACAAGCGATATGTTTGTAGGTACTCCACCAAATTGCACGGAGAACAGCAAGCAAAAACAAAAACAAACCCCATTACCATAATCCTTCATCAACACTGACAGATGTGAGGGGATTTTCCTCGAATTAGGACCAATTTCCAAATCTTTCCTTATTCCACGTATGGATTATGTTGCTTACAAACAAAATCGCAAAATGGTTGCAGAGTTGCAACGAAAAAATAAATAAATATCCATCAACAAAACCACACATGTGCTTCTGGGAGCTCAGCTGTTCCACACCCGGAATATGTCAATGATTAGTGGACATCTTCCAAATAAATAAAAACCCTCCACATCTTTGCCATATTGCTCGTCGCCCGCGCTGATGATGTGCTCGGTGATAGAGGATATTAAATTGATCGTATGCATTACATTGATGCGAAGCATGTCCCTCCGGCAATACGCGGTTACGTGATACCTTGCACACACACACTGGGTTGTGCAAGCTACAAACCATTAAAAACATGGAAGGAATTCTAACGAATGTCCAATTAAATTGCAACATTCAACACTTACCGTCCGCGTCGACTTCGTTGATCATGTCTTGCAGTTCTGCTTCTGTGGGGTTCTGACCTAGCGATCGCATAACGGTGCCTAATTCCTTGGTCGTGATTGTGCCATCGCCGTCCTTGTCGAACAGCGAGAACGCTTCTTTGAATTCAGCGATCTGTTCTTCCGTAAGTTGATCGGCCTGAAAGTAATTGAAACGTAACGGGAGAGTGATATTAGTTTTAATCGAACTGTTGCATTGTGTATAATACATCACTTTCTAACACATAGAGGAATGTGCCATCGATATCAAGGTGGTGGTAGAGAGTATAGTGCGCACCGTCACCTGTCACTGTGGATGTAAATATGTCTATCGTTCCATAATTTATCCGGAAACGGGCAAGTAGTACGTGCTGAATGATTACCGTACACTCTACTTTTTTTTCATCAATCTGTCGAAAGTGCACAACCTACCACTGGCATATGTCTACACACATACATTGAAAGGTATTGATAGGTTTATTTTTTATTTGCTTCAACCTTTCCCACTACCTGTGGAGATTGATTGATTGGAGCAAATTTATAAGCATGTTATAGCACCAGGGAGAAGGTTAAGCTTTCTTCCCCCCCCAGAATTCTTATTGGAATATTTTCCTCCAACCACGGCACATTCATCAACGTGTTGAATATGCAAAACAAATGTAATAGCGATGTTTGGAAAAGATGGTTTTAATCTCTTTTCCTGTAAGGGCAACGTTCCTGATGTGTGTCTAAATGTACAAACTAACATAACTTATGGGGCCTTCGCTGGTCAAAAGATGACCTCGGAAATGAAAAATGCGATTATGGTGGATCTAGCTGTGGATCGAAACGGAACTGTCCCACGCTAACGTAACGTGAGAATAAGATTAATTTCACGGCGCCGGAAACCTTTCGCAGCTACACACAGCAGCAGTTCCCACCATACTCGAGCATCAGCTTAAGTTGTACACCTTTAAGCAGATTTCCTTCCGTTCCGTCAATCCTCCGTGTTGGTGTGCACAAGCCAGTGAACCAGAGGGTCATAAAATAATCATGCATCTTCCAAACAAACGATGTCATCAATCAAGCAACACCATCCCCTTCTTTTTTTTTTGCTACAATCTCAGCTCTACCAAAAGCTTAGCTCCAGAATGGAAAGAAGAAAATACTGAATTATACTACTAAACCAACCAACACGAGTTGATCAATTTAGTATATGTTGCACACATAAAAAGCAAACCGAAGAGAAAAGCAAGAAATCGAGAGACACGTGACACTTTGTATACGATGCCACGACGAGATGCAAAATGCCAATGACCACCGTGTGTCGCGTAAAGCTGTGGTTTTAGGATGGGGGGAACACCGTGTGGTACCGTTATGGTAGTGGCAAGTTATTCGAGAATCATTAAACATTATTTATATGCATGTCGTACCTTCGCCCCAAATCAATGTGTGCCGTTGTGGCGGACGGGGCTTCACACTCACAATGCCAATGATAATTTTCTCGCACATGTGTGTGCATACGCTGGATGTAACACACATCCAAATGCATAATGGTTTGGATCATTTTTATCAGCAAACGTGAAACAAATTGTATTAAACTCCTATGATATTGTAACTAATCCATATCTATGTTACATGGGTAGCATCTCTCCACACCGGCTTTGCGAGACACGTTGTCGTGGCTAACGCATACAAACGCAAACTCGTTTCTCTCAGTTGTATGCTCTACACGCACTCTAAGCACGCTACAAAACCGGCACAAAAAAAACCGGTCAGTAGATATTATTTCTTTTACTTTTGCTACTACTACTACTGCTGCTGCTGTACCGGTTAGTAGACACACAAGAGCATAGAGAACTCATCTTTGCGCAACTTGTTCAGAGGAAGAGCTTGCAGTAGTGCATATATTAATCATCTCACAACTAGTTTAAATATGTTCCGAAACCCTTTGCTTTACTTTGGAAAGCGAACTGATGGACGAATTAAGTAGAATTGTTGATTTTGTTTTTGTTTCTGCAGTGCACAAAAGTCCCGAAAGTTATCAGTTTTTTTATGTACGTGACTGTTAGATGATATCAAAGGCATAGGATAGGATTGCATGCGTCGTCAACTCGTGTGGCATGACAAAACATTTTTTCTGGTGTGGTGTGCGATAAAGGATTATCTGCGTCTTTGACACGTTCAAGTGCAATGCAATAAACGTATGAGATAGGAAACGTTGTCTCGTTCCCTTCGTGTGTTATAGACATATTGGACGTCAAAACATGAGGGGCTCTCATTAGCAGCCTACATTCCAAACACTATTTGATGTGATGTTATTTTGACACTCCAATAACAATCCAATAGTGTCTAGCTTTGGCTCAAATAAGATTCTGTTGCATGTTGGAAACTAATTCATTATCTATTGATTCCAATCACTACGATGTTGAATATTGCCTTCCGTTGTTGTTTTTTTCCTCTTTTTCCTTAAATCATTCTATTCCTCCATACGTAACATTGCTCCATTAGCAGAGAGCTGGAAACATAGGCCGAACAATTCCAACCTTGGGTGGAAAACAAAAAGCAACAGAGCACACTTTTGCCAAGAAATACACATCCACCTTCCTTGTGACCATCCACAGCTCCATACACCGGGGAGGTTTTACACGCAACGGCCAAAAACCGACCAGCAAACAAATGCATGGATAGCACCGAACCGCAACATCAAAAGCGCGTAAAAAACCGTAAACCTGAGTCAGCGAAGAACGGTGCAACAGGGTCTCTACTTCTGGGCACCCCTTCTCCCCGTAGTAGAGAGTGAGAGGAGAGAACGTTGCGGTCCGAGCCGGTGAAAATCGAAAATACATTTCCCAAAACACGGACACCAAAAACCACACACACACAGACACAAACACATACGAGGGAAATGGATGAAACATGTGGCACACACCACCCGCCCTACCCTTATCATTCCCTACCTTCCCAACAACCTACACCAACGAGAGCCCGGCGGGACCCGGCCTAATGACGGCCACACTAACCGGCCCGGCCCCGGAGGAAGGAGAACCCAGCGGCACACACCGTTATACCACAAAAACCCTCGAGAACACGAACAGACGGGCAGAAGGTGTCCCAAAAATAACATTCCAACACATCGCGCGCACACCGGGGCGCGCGGTGGTGCGTTGCTGTTTTGTTGCTACTACCATGGTGTGCAGCACGGGACGTGTGTTGCTCGCATAGCACCACGAATGCAACAAAAACACATCTCCACAAACAACAACAACAGTAAAAAAACGCATCTGCAACTGCAACCGAAATGGATGAATAAAACGAAAATCCCCTTGCTCAAAGTTTGCCGACTTTGCGGTGCAAATCGACAAGTAGTAGTAGTCGGTAACGCCATCTCCAATTCAAGACCCGTGTTGTGGTGGGAGTTGGAGAGTGTGTGCCACGTCGCAGGGAGAGTGTGCAAATCTCATACACGACACGCAGCAGCACCAGCAGGTCAAATCAGTGGTTATGTTCTCATGCAAAACATACACCACACGGGGCAGGCGGCTTGTATCGTTTGATGAATCAGAGTTTGGGCTATGATTTCGCGTTTAAGGATTTGATTGGCAAAATTCTTTTCCTCCCGATGCAGTGGCGATGTTGGATGATTATAGTTTCTTTTCCTTGATAGTCTCAAGCTAAAATGTTTAAAAATGATTTAGAAATGTTATGATAATATCTGTTATCATACGAAGCCTCAGGAATGTATTCAACATGTTATTTCCTGCTTTCCTTCGTTTCTTTTACCCTTACCTAGCCATGGACAACATTTGTTATCAGTTTTATCATGTGAAAGATCGAAGCCACCACCAATAAGCCTTGCAGTCGCCGAGAATTGGGTCAATTATCGATCGTTTAGTGTTCCGCATTAGTATATGACAGTAGTCAGACAAATTGACCGAAGAAATACGTAGGCTTTCCAAGAATTGCTAGACACTGCTGGTCATCTCACACATCTCCCAACACGAACATTAATCCCAAGGACATACCATACCCATCTAGAACTCGTTGCACGTCCAACACTAAATCATGGATCGTGGGAAGTTCATTAGACACTGTACCAAGGTCTGAAAGCTCCCATACCGTCCTCCTAAAACATGATGAAATTGGACCGTTTGTAGCAACCTACAGGAGAAGAGTTTCCGATCCAATCAGCCTCACGACCCAATCAAAATGAAGAACAGGGAAGAAGTTTTTGAAAATTTGTTTGCGGCAATTGCGTTCCTGGGGATACAACACACGCACCCATCGCTTGACACGTACGCAGGAAGAAGCGTACTCCTCTCCCCATCTTCAAGGGGGGGATGGAGGTTCTAATTGGATTTTGAAGGCTGGTTAAAGTTGGTTCGCTTATGAAAGAGACCTGTTTTTGAGGACGTTGGGGTGGAGATGTGCTGGAGAAACGGGCGCATAGAGAGAAGGTTGTCAGGTTGTGTTCGACCGAGCGCTACAAAAACGATTCTGTTAATTGTCACACAGGTGCCATATGTGTGCGGATATTGCTGCTGTTTCGGGTAACCATTTTGTTCAACCTAAAACGAAGCAAAGAAGGTGTCACAACCTCCAACAACGGAGCCCAAGTGGAAATATGGCATAATTGTAATCCTGTTTACACAGTACCGTACTAGTATTCAGGACAGGTAGGTGAATATTTGAAAAGGCTTCCTTCTGGCGTACATTTTAACACAAGAGGGTTGTGACACTGGAGAACAAAAAAAAAGCAGTATTTCACCAATAGGTGGGGTTTTGGGACGAATTATTTAAAAAAATCCCATTGCATAATACACACTTGGAAAACGCGTTGAAATGCAAACTCGGTGTACGCGAGTTCAGAGGCACGACAATTTAACCAACAACAACATCGTACGCGCACAAATTGGACGTTGATTCCATTGTTCAGTGTGCGATAAAAACGTTATTCCATCCGAAAGATAGATGTAACCACAATCATTCTGCGTAGAGATACATTTCCATTTCTTATCGAAAGATGATAAAACTCACCCCTATCAGCACTAGCCGAAGAATAATAAAATATTAGCAACCGGTCTAGCCAATGAGAGTAAGTGCGAGAGAAATATAATATAGCAACCCTTTTCCTGACTGAAAAAAAACCTTTTGTGTTCTCTCTCTTTCTTCCTCCCTTGTGCACTGCAAGGAAGTAATTTCGAAAATTTAATTCAAACGGCCATAAACGGCCGAAGCAAGTTTTCGAGCGAACCTCCCCATCTTCTTGTAAACCATTTTCACGTGAATGTGAGATCATTCCGGCTCGGGGTGCGCGTGTGTGTGTATATATATATTTCAGCTCATGCTCTTTCTCCCTCTTAGCTAAATGCGAGAGAAGTTTACCCCTTTTGCTTCAGTTGGAAGAAGACGAGCCCCATATACGACCATCGTCAAGCAGCCAGTAGCCGTAACCAAGTGAGCAGTTTCATCTCTTCCATTTCTGGAATTCCTATTGTAGGAATGGCCGCTCGGAATTGCACGTCTTTCAAAAATGTCTATTGTTCTGACGCGGACTAAAATGTTCTGTAAACTGTACCGTAATCAAAGTTTACAATGTAAAATCGTTGCGATATCTCTTTCGCACATCCATTTCCCTTAAATGCTTGTTTCCTATTCTTTTTAATCAACAAGATGATGATCAATCGAAGCAAACCACCACTAAAGACAAGGACGGAGTGAGACGGCATGGGAAAAAGAGCAGCGAGAAAAAAACCCGCATTGCGGTAAAACGAACCTGCTGAGCGAGATACGCGAATTCGTACGCGCTCTCACACATTCGCTCTCTCCCGGCTTCCATTGAACCCCCACAAACGGAGGATACACACACACACAGGGGGGGGCTCGAGCGCGTTGGGAGTTGCGTGTTTTCTCGACTTCAATGTCGCAACAAAAGCGGCGGGGAGGGAGGGGGGGCCGGGGAGAATCATCATGTTTGCAGTGCAGGACAGAAAGAGAAACCCCCTAAATTGCGCACGTACATTCACTCGTACATACACACACAAATGCATGTACGCCCGCACGCCCACTGGGAACACAGGATCAGGCCTTAAGAGATACAGCGAAAATGTGTGTTCGTGAGAAAACGTGAAGATGAGAATTTTGTCTCAATCCCGCATTTCCTGCTCCCATCTTCTGGTCCCACCCTAACCAACCGCAACCACCACAACCACCACCTCCTTTCAACCAAGATGGGATGTCTTTTTTGCTACACGGCGGCACCAAAAAGTGACAGCACTTGTAAAGTTTCCATTCAAAAGCGTTTCGATCCGCAAGAATTAAATCTTCCCGGACGATAATCGGCCTTCACCCTCTTCCAATTCACACAATCTAATGCTCCCCCATTCATTAGCAACCTTTTTTGTTCTTTCCAAACGTCTAACTACCGAGTATAAACGGATGGGCTGTTCGGAACTGACTCACGAGTGCGGAATTGTGTGCAAAAAAGTGAGGTTAGCAGCAAAGCACGCAAAGCCTGCGGAACGATGATTCACAGTGCATACGCTTTGGCCGTTTCCCTTTGGCTGCTACTAGATATAATGTGTGACAATCTGTCCCCGGTGCGAGTAAACGTCACCGCGCACCATCATCATGCCACATGCACACAAAATTTGCACACACACGCGCGCGCACATACACACACTCGTTCGTAAACGTTTCACTGCGCGTAGATGGCCGCCTGGATTCCATTTCCAGGAGCTTCGTCGAGCCATTATTCTTTGCAAGCTGTCCCCATTATTCCTGCTACTACTACTACTACTACTGTTGATTTCCATTGCATGATATCACTTTTTCACAACTTCCAAATAGTCCCCTATTGTTACCATAGTCCAACAACTCCTAGCGCAGTGGATATCTTTTTCCGTCTCATTACGCGGCTTCCATGTGCCCCATATTTTCACATTTCCATCGTGTATGGCGAGGTTTTCAGCAAAAGGCTGTTATTTCGCATACTTTGATTCTTGCTGTTGCGATGGTGAAGGCACTCCTAGTTTCAGCTCGAGGTAAAATTCGCGTTTTACGCGATGGTGGCTTATTGCACTACACACTAATCCATATACCATCGTGGCCTGGGGCATAGTTTTCACACACTAAGCGCCACCATTTGCTTTACGCGAAAAAAATCGAATAGGACGCCATTTAGGTTAGCCTCGTACGCGCGGAACGACACACACTTGACACATCCGGATTCCGGAGAGTTGATAAAAGAGGCTCAACGAACAGATGCGCACACACCGCCAAGATAGAAAGGGAATTTGTGAAATGTAGTGACGTTGTTGCTGCTTGTTGCAAATAATTACCATCTTTGCTGCTAAAAGGGTGCTTGGTGTTTCGCTTCACGAACAAACTAGCTGACAATAGACAGGCTGCCTTTGGTTGCTTTTGCACAATCTGCTGCTGGCTCTTCCGTGTGGCGACGCTGGGCTGCGAACTCGACGACAACTGCTAACTACTGCGGCTTACAATTTACTGCTGCTGCTGCTGCCTCTGCTGCTGCTGCTGAGCGAAATGCCTCGACCGTTTGGCTCTCTCGCACGCTCTGCGCTTACCGTATTCGCTCACACGCTCTCGCGAGCAAAAGACGCGCGCACCCGAAACCGAAACTGTTCGCTCTCGCCGTTCTTCCCCTAATGCTCTCGCTCGTTGATGACGGCGGGTTCGTTTCTCCGCTGTCTACCTGATGGTGTTCGTACGGGGTGTTTTGCAACGGCGGTGTTTTTGCTGTTACTTTACGCTGACGATGCGATTACGCACACTAGCACACAGCCTACGAAGCGAACGAGCGAAAGAGATAGAGAGAAGGTCAATTCACGCAATGTACGCGATCGGTATGGAAACGGTGTGAGGCGTAGAGCACTATACCAACACACACACACCACCACCTCAGTACACAACACTTACACACACTTGCTCACGCAACGATCGCTGCGAAACGGTACACACAACACGGTGTTTGAAAAACACGCTAATAAAACGCCGCACACACGAGGGAAAACCAACACCAGTGGCAGAATACAATTTTCGCGACAAATTCGTTTTACCAGCCGGGGTAACTATTAGAAACAGACGGCAAAAAGGTAAGAGAAAACAAATCACAAACATTAAACCATCATAGATATGTTTTTTGTGTTTGAACGATTTGTATCTCTTAACGTGCGCACCATATGCAGCATTTTAATTTAAGCACAGCTTAAGCCCACCTGTTTTCGTGCGTAAATAAAACCAACGAAAACACGTAAGCAAAAACTGTATTTTGATCGATGTGATGGAAAATCTCTCAAAAAATTTGCCACCAGCACCGTCAGCAATGGTGTCCACGTTTAAGAGGTACAAAACTACGCAAGAGTTCGTGTCAACAGCAAGAAAGGAATCGCACACACGCTACAGAAAATAAAACACAACACCCAAAAGACTCACGACAATACACGGGAAACACTGTGTAGTAAACTGTGTGACGGGGATCGTTTTCCTTAGAACCGTTTTCCACGACGACTCAGATTGAACTGCTCTCGAAATGCTCAATCGCCTCGACAACTACTAGATCTAGTGGGCATAGAGGGCAGAAATAAATCCGAGCATTTCCGAATGTGTGCTCCTGCGGGTCCACTGTCATCCCACATTTCCCAGAGCACCATCAAGCGTGTGCTCCCATTTCCCACCGTGTGTCCGTGTGTGTGTGCGGTTAGTTGGCTGCCATGGCGATATATCTGTGCCGTTTTGGAGCAAAAGCTCTCCCTCGCAGGAAAGCCGCAGTTTTCTGCAAACTCTGCAGGATATGGCGCTCTTCTACCAATACGTAGAAAGCAAAGCTCTTCGCCTACTACTACGATCCCTGTACGATCGTGTGTAGCGATATACTAGGAACGGGGACACTTGGGGAAAAAATAAGCATTCCCCAAAAAGCGCGACGATGAGAGAGCATACGGAAAATGGCCCCTGATGTGTTGCTGGCGCGCTAGAACCCGATTTTCTCACTCTCTCGCTTTTTCGTCCTTGTTTTTGCTAGTATGCGTAGTAAGACCCTAGGAGCGATGGGTTCGCCTTCGTATTACTGCGCAGAAATGTCGCAATGCACACAAAAGTTTGCTTCCTTCTTTACATATTCGATAAAACAACGCGTTTTGGGGCTCGTCTCGTTAGCATCGCTTCGCTATTGGGCGCCTCCATCCACTTCCCACCCACACAACCCCACACTCACATCCCCGCAACAGCCCAATGAGTGTGGCCGAGTAGCCAAAATTGCCCCATCAACCAGGCAGCACAACAGACAGCTTTCACCTAGCGCTAATAAACATCTTGCCTCCTCTGTCCTGGCTTCGCGCATTAATAGTGTGGCGCAGTTTGTTGGTTGATTATTTTCTTCTTGTGCGCTTTTTGTTTTATTGTGCAGGTGAATATTGTGCAGTGGGTGCAACCCACGCACACCAACACGATCTTACGCACTGCCTGTTTGATATTCCCACCGGTGTGCGCACACCGGTCGGTTTTGACACTCAGGGGGGAATGGCGTGGTGGGGGTGTGTGGGGGGCCTTGAAGCTGACCACCGGAACGACTCTGCAGATAGCGCACTGATACTCACGTGTTTCATCTTCTTTATATTTTATGTTTTGACGTTTCATTTCCTTTTCCTATTAGGCTCAATTTCTTTTCGCTTGATCGTAATAGCGCTTTTCGGTTGTCTATTGCGTTGACTGCACACGTTGGCTTCGCCTCGTGTACGTGTGCGTGTCAAATTGAGACGGTTCGGCATTTCTGGGGTTTCACGTGTATTCACCTTTAACGGGTGCAAAAGTTTGGTAGCCACGGTTGGATGCAGCACCGGTGTGCCGTGTGCGTTGCGTTCATGGTCATCGCGTTTCATCCGGTTTTCTCCGGTGAACCACTATGACCCGCGGGTGCGCAAACCATCATTCATCCCATTTACTGCAAATTCCGAACCATACGCACCAGCAGTGTGGGTGCACGGCGCATGATAATGGCATGGTGTTGCATTTCTTGTGTGCCCTTTTATTTACTCGCCCTCGAACCACGAAAGGTGTGTCAGACCATTAGGGCCACTGCAACGAATTTACGAGCGTTTTACGGTCAAGGTTCATCTGCAAGAAAACAATATCAACCCTATGTGTATCTGTTTTTTTTACAATATTTCATAATCTGAAACCAGCTTGTAAAGCAAGTTTGTTACTTGAATTAAACTTATTTGACACTTAATTAAATTAAAATCCATCTAAATCACGCTTCCACTACAAATACACAGACAGAAATACGTATAGGCGGTGTACTTCATACGCTAAATGACGAACGCTTTGTCCTCCGCGCAATCGAACAGATCAGGTGTCTGTTGGATCGCACCGCTTCGATAACGACCACTATCAGCGCAGACCCGTGTCCTAAGTCTGCAATCAATTAGCTAATGGCGATAATGAGCCATCGTCGTGAGTCAGTTCGTGTACACTGACGTAACCAGGCTGGGGTTGTGTGGAGACGAAACACAAAAATGAAATGAACGCCAATAGGACTGAGCCCGGTCAGATTTAGCTCGGTTTCGTGTAAATTAATTTTATTAAGAATTATTACAGCATTGCGCAACAAAAACACTCCTTCACTCTTTCAAGGCTTTGGTGCTGCTTACCCATGGCAATGGGATGGATTGGTGTGTTGATAAGCGATTCCCCTTGCACGTTTGTTCACACGCTGGATGCACAATCAAAGATAATGAAAATTCAAACGCCGTAGGAGCAATTCGAGAATCAATTAAATTGGGTTTTAACATATTTTGTTAACTTATTGCCATGGTTTTTTTTTGGGAAATTTAAAAGGTTTTAAAATTAATTATAATTATTGTCTTAAATTGTATTCTTATTCCGTTTCCATCTTTTATCTATTTTTTGAAGCTGTCAATTGCTTTTATTGTTTTATAGTCCAATTCTTTTCTGTTAGTTTTTATGTTTTATCATTGTTCTATTCATTTCTTCTCTATCTTTTGAATTTTGTTGGTCACTTTTTTCATTTTATTTCTTGCACCATGTTCTCACTTCTTTATTGCTCTTTATGCTATTTGCTCCTTTTAATTGTATTATTTTTTATCTTTTAATTTTGAATAATTTTTTTTTATTAATTTTGTTCTAACTTGATTCGTTTTAAACAGTTATACTTGCGTATACATGTGTGTGTTTTGGTATATTATTCTATACTTGTGTGTTATATTTCTTACTTATTTACTTATCCGGCGCTACAACCGCTTCGTGGTCTTGGCCTGCTGCAACAATCCTCGATTCCGCTCACGGTTCAGTACCGTCGTCGGCCAATCCGTTATCCCGGCCGTTCTAGCGAACGCATCTACGCAGTGTTATGTTTCAGACATATTAATTATTTTGTTATCTTACTTTTATTTTCTTCAAATCATATTCATAAGCCAAAATGTCATGTTGTGTAATAATCCAACAGAGATGTTATTTAAATGGTATTTATTTTAATACTATTTTACTTCAAACATGGAGCGGTGGCCGAGGAGATAGCGACGCCGGTCTTCAAACGAGCTGGGCCAAGGCTCGAATTGCACTCGGGCCGTTTTCTCCGTACGCAGGATTGAGTATCCTGTTGCGGGTACATTCAAGTCACGGAAGCCAGAAATTGCAGTCCACGACCTATCGAGGTTGTAGGGCCACAGAAGAAGAAGATGATATATCATCTTCATGTACAAATATGAAGAAACAAAGTATTTTTGATCCACTTCGTACTTATTTACTTATCAGAGACTCCAGACGTAAGGCAGTGCCGGCTTGTTTCAGGGATCTACTAAAATCATTAATCTCTGCCTACCTGAATGCCTCATCATTATATTCCATTACAATTTGACGTCACGACGCGTCTTTTGTACATGTGGAGAGGTTAAACACACTGTACACACAGAGTTGTCCGGTATCAATCTAATCACATGACCAACCCACTAGCAGATTAGCCTAGGAGTTGGTGGCTGCCAGGGGCCTCGCCGGTTACGGGGGCCTCGTCGTTCAGCGGGGACATTCTCATCTTTTAATCCAGAACCAAGGAGTCATAATGTTGGGGGCCTCAACTACCATTCCGCCAGGGGCCTTCAAAGAGCTTTCAAAGAGAGCGCTCCGCCTTGAGGTCATCGTATCACTCTTGGAACTCATCATTGCAGTGGCTACGAGGTACACCTAAACTTTATCGGGCAAATAAAATTGACACTCCCTATTGATATTCTACTTCAATATGAAGTATTGAAACTGAGCGTATTGCTAAGAACAAATATTATTGACCTTGAAAACAACTGAAGTAATATTGATGCGATGCCCTACTTCAGCGTCCGTCGCCTATCGCTCTACAGGCGAGATTAGTGTACTTATCAGTAGGGGAAAAAAAGTGATACACTTCCCACCATTGATAAGCTGTAAAGTGCATTTCACCTCACCGCCATCGGTTGTTGATTGACCAATAACTGGCTTTAATTGAAAAGCTTTTTTCTTTCATTTTCTTTCCTGTTTGTTCCGCTACGCTATAAGGTGAAGTGGCCGTGCGAGTTACTTTCCTCTTTATGGTACTTTTCAATCCCCCGTGGGCCATTTATTTTCGGAGTTCGCCATCAAAAAACGAAAAGAAATATGATTTTGCAAAAGAAAAGGAAAACGACTTAGGCTTAGACAACACCAAAAAAACAAAAAAAAAAGAACTGCCATCTGAAGCTTTTCCGTTCATAATTATTAAACAAAGCTTTTGTGAAAAAGGGAGCGTATAATCGTCTGATAATGGGTCTCGCGAACCATAATTGATGTTATCTTTATTATAGTCGGTCTTTTATTTTTCTAAACGGCTTAAGTATAATTGAACCGAACCCGCTGCCCAACAGGGACCAGCCCATTCGGTGATGATATTAATATTTATAGCTCAGAAGGACGCCCCGGACATGTTCCGGGTGATGAGGAAAATACGAGGTATCCTGGAATCTTGATGGCGGGCTTTGGGTTTTGGTAGAAGATCATTATCTACGTTTGCTGTGCGTACATTCGGTTGGAGTCGTTATCAAAGTTTCCCTTGCCCTAAGCCACATTGGGGCTTCTAATTAGTCACTATCGTTTGAGGTTAAGCGTTTTATAGCGACGATGAATTTTGATCATTAATTGAACACCGTATCTCCGGAGCATTGGGTGTTGGGTTACTCGTGAATATCATCAAAAAATGAGTGAAAACTGTAATGTTTGTAATTTTATTATCAAAAAACCCCCCCCTAACGGTAACCCATATTTCATAACCTAATGATGCAAAGTTTAAGTAGGTATTACTCAATGCTGTGGCATACTAAGGGTCCATTTAACAGAAGTTGTCCTGCTCTAGTAAAATCTCACAATTTATCGTCCTTTTTATGAACCTCTCCGCAGTACGCACACGTCTCGGAGGTTATCGCCCGTGGATCTGTCGGGTCTTCGAACTGTCCCTGGTACGTTTGGGGACGCTGGGCTGAGCGTCTTTGCAGCATCGCTTTACACGCATCACGATGAGTATACAAGCGCGTATCGTAAAGACACATCCACATGGGATGCTGACGGGTTGTGGATGCAAAGATATACGAGAAAGAGATGACAGATAAAAAAAACGATCCGGAGCAAGGCTGGAAATTGGTACGGATTGGGGCCAACTACTAAGAGTGTGACTTCCGTGGCGCTTCGTCATCATTGTCGGTACGGTAGCAGTTCTGCGGACATTTAGCCTTTACCAGCAGCTTCTATCAACAACAAACCATTGGGGTGTGTGGGGGAGGGTGTGTGTGTGTGAGAGATGAAGCAGTTAGAAGATGAGAAAATCTCAGGAGCGAATGTTCTTTTTTTTGGTTATTCATTACCCTGACGTTTAAGCAAATGGGGTAAAGGGAATAGAATAAGTATCCCCCTTCCACGTTTTGCTTCCCTTCTGCTCCCTTCCATGCACAGAAAAACGTAATAGTAATTGTTACAGCGCGGATACTAACGGAGATAGCAAAAAAAAAAACACCTTCCCTCATACTCACTTTACTCTCGGCGTATTCTACTCTCGCACTCGCATCTCATCTCTCCGGTATACTGGTTGCTTGGATCGACGTAGTCGCGTCGCGCGAGTTTCGTACATTCGGTTGGACACGCGCGCGTACGACACCCAACCGGCTTTTCAACTACTGCGTCCGTGTGGCCAAATGCGTGTGTACGTGTGTTTGTGTGTTGGTGGCACCGAACCGGGCGTTCCGATTGGCGCAGCAGCACCTGCAATGCGAAAAATCGTCTCAACCACGCTGCCACATACACACAAACACTCACATCTATATGTGGAGTACTGCCAACGGGATCATCTTTTACTACAAGAGCAAATACAGTGCGTGAGGAAGGAGGAACGATGGGCGGGGGGAGGCGGGTGAGGCTTTCATCAAAAAGCGGAACGATTTGTGACGCGGCAAACCCCCGAACCGAATCGGGCGCCAACGCCTACACACATACGGTCGTGATTCGTGAGAGGGTTTTCCCAGTATAAGCTTCGTTATTGTTGCTATTGTTTGGAAACAGGTGGATGCCATTGCAATGCGGATAAGCTCTGGCGCTCTGGCACAACACGCACATCCACGTGCGTGTCGCTGTGTGCGTAAACGAAGGGTACGATTTAGCGGGTGGTTGATAATTTTGTTGTTGTTGTCTTTCACACTTGGTGATAATTTATGTTTTACGCTGTTTCTTTTTCTGTGATATGTTTTTTGTTTGTTTGTTTGTTACTTTGCATTGATGATGCTGCATCGAACGAACACGGAGAAACAGTAAAGAGAGACACCTCTGTATGGGGAGAGAAGTTTTGCCTTTCACAACGCTAATGACAGTAGATGATAGTAAACATGTCTCCTGTCAAGCGGATGGGCCTGCTACGATGGGTCACATAATTGTCGCTTGTTTTCGTACGCTTACTAAAAGAAATCCGTTTCTTGGGAGGATGTGTGCGTATCTTTATCATATCGAGCGACCGTATCGCAACTGCAGCTGGCAGGTTAGAAGAGAATTCACCTTATCACTAACCTGACCGCGGTATTGCTTGTTATCGGCTGTAAAATGTCTGTTCGTATCTGCCATAAACGACAGCCCGGCGACAGCGATCGATCAAACATCGAACGGGCATTGCGGCGATGCTCCATGTAATTGACCAATAAAAGATGCCACACACTCCCGATGGAGGCGCCCAGGAAGTTGAACGCTTCAGCACTGCGATCCGGCAGTGTAAACGCGCGCAACAGGTCAAACGCGCGTACATACGACGAATGCCTAGGTTTTCGTGCACGCGTGAAGGGGAAAACACAGCTTTTCCACAGCACCTCTCAAATGAATTATCAACCCCTCCTCTTGGTTTCTTCCTCATCCCTTTTCACCGATTGCCCTCCCCCCCCCCCCCCCCCCCTAAGGTGGGGTGGGTTACAATTTGCTGACGCAAAAACCGTTCAGTGCAGGCTGGGGAAAGGTTGGCGTGATAACCTTATTTTAGATTCCAGGGTAAGGCACGCTCAATGACATACATATACAGGCGCAGGTTTGCATCCGTGTATACCACTGCCGCGCAACCGCTTCACTCTCCCCTGCATTCCATGCGTGTCCTCTTTTGTTTGTGCAAAGGTTCGGACAACACACAACGCAGCAGCTAAAAAGCTACAGGCCCCCCCAAAAGAAAAAAAAAACCCGAGATTCGCATCTCTGCACTCGGCTGGCCGGAAAGCCTTATAGCTTTCGTGGTTGGTCGTGGCCGTGCTCTCGAATATGGCGAGCTTGCTTGCAATGCGGGAGCCGTGCGAATAATGAGCGAACCTGCTTCCGGTGGACAGCCTCGATGTAAACAATTCTCACGCGGTGTGTGCCTCGTACTCCACACATGCAAATCCACGATGCATTCGGTGGGGGAAGACTCTTTTTTTTGTGTGTCTCTTGCAAAAGTAATGATAAACTTTATGTAAGAAAGGAACAGATTTTATTTACGACTGTTGACAACTTTTTAAACATTTTTGTTAATTTTATTTTCTGTTTATGTCTAAAGTCCTTGTACACGGATAGCCAAACTTTGAAAATTTCTATTTACTACAAAATGGCGGACTTTTTGATGTTAAATAAGCTTCTTTTAACAGAAATTGTCTCAGTATTTAGTCCATTACCCAAACATTTATCACTAGTTACGTACTAGCAAATGACGTGAGATAGTCCTGATTTTTGAGAAATTCAGAGATTGGACAAAATTGAGGGGGTTTCTTCGTTTTTACGGTTTAATCCAATTGATTTTTTTTTCATATGGTCTTGATGTTCGTCTTCTTTTTTGAGATATTGTATTCTATCTTAATAGATTATTTTTGATTTGTATTTACGCTCCAAGAAGTTTGTGGTGTTAAGTTACTATTGATTAATGAGTTTGAAGGTATGAATAATAGCTTGTTTGATTTATTTTCTATTGGGTTGGTGTTATAGCTAGAAGCTTTGTAGCAAAGGTCAATGAAATAAAAAATGAAAAGTAAAATTGCAAAATGTAATTGTTCTTAAGTAGATGAACGTACAAAATACAAAAGCCACATATTTACGTAATATTAAACTTTAATATTAATGTGATTACATTAAAGCATTCCTTCAAACTGTCAAACACACTGGTTAAAACCATCATCATCATCATCATCATTCAGACCTCTCGGCACGGACGTGTACCTATCGTCGCCAATCGCTGGGCAAATCAAAAACACCTATCCTAACCTTGAGGATGACAAGGATCAAGTGCAGGCCCCTAGTGAGGCATAACGGTTGGGACCGGGGCTTAATTTGATTAGTTTGCAAACGGGGCCAGCAAACACCCTTCGGCAGCAGAAGCAGCACGTAACACAGCAGCTCACCAAGCCGCTGTTCGTTGGACCTGGATCATCATTCCCCCCCCCTCCCCCCCTTTTCAGTTTATGGAAGAATAGCGTACGACTTGGGTTTCTCTGCTGCAACATACGCGCCAGTCCGGACGTATTGCAGCAGACGTGACGCTACCATTGCGGGAAACTTTGCGGAAAATGCAGAGCGCTCCGGTACGGAGACGACGCAACCGAACGCCAAACACTCTCTGGTGGTGGTGGTGGTGTTGGTGGGAGGTAATACTGCGGGGTGCCGTATTCCCGGTTAGGACAGGCGCGTAGCAAATCGAATGGCTAGTAATGCGCCTCACCGTACACCGGTACACGGGTTGGCGTATGCATTCCTCGACGAAAAGGATACGCGTCAGATGTTGTCAATGCAGCAGTGTAATGCGGTGTCCTGTGAGATGTCCGTAATGCTGCGGCAATACGGATGTTTGCTGTGTCCTCGCTGAAATTTGTACTTTTTGTTCCGTCTGTTCCCCATTCTTTCCTCTATCATATTCCAACCGTTATGCTGCTGTAATGGTGCTTTACTTTCTCATGTCCTATTCTTCATTTCTGAAAGGACGTGATCCTTCGGTTGGAAAATCCTCGTGAGAAATTGAGGTAAACAATGGGGCCAAGATATTTACTCCGCGGGTCTGTTGCCAACTGGCGAGATGGTCCCTTTTTCTGCTCCCTTTCCATTGTGAGATCCCTTGGCTGGACCAAGTACACTGACCACCAGCATTGGCGGGGGGACACGCGATGAAGAGGATGGCTTCTTTGCGTGGTTCTATTTTTAGCGCAGCTGAAAATGTTACTCACCAGCACGGACAAAAAGGTAAAAAAGCTGCAGGAAAAGACGCAAAGCAAAACAAACAGTTCATCCCGTTAGCTGGAACCGTTCCTTTTTTCCTCGGCAGCACCGAGCAAAGCGCTCGGACGCTACAGGGCGCCATCGTTTTGTGCGCATTCTGGTGCGCTAACGGAAGCATTGGCGTAATGTGGCGAAAAAAAGGCCTGCCGCTATGCTGTCGACGTCATGCGCATTTTAGGTAGGTGCCTTCAGTTGGGCTCCAACAGCACCGACGCATTCTCCGGGTACGAATGGGGGATTATATTCTCCCTGGTGGAGAACTTGTTGATTGTTAGCTAAATGGTGTTTCCAATCAGCAAAGAAAGCACGTCATTGCGAAAAAAATGTTATGCTTGCGAGGAGAAAGTGTTGTGCGTCCAGGGAAGAGAACCAGGCTCTTTTTTAGCGAAGGAGAGGGATTGAGCACCGTGCCATAGAGAATGTGGCTGCGTTGGGAGCTGGAAGAGCGAATATTTTCCCCGAACATGGGGAGCTGGGGGGAGTTGAACAAAGTAACTCGGGCGTCAGCTCGCGAGTCTACTGCATACGAGTATCCCTGCCACTGTTGGCCACTTTCCCAGAGTGTCCACTGCAACGCGGTACCAATCGGGAATGGTGTCCAGACGCGTTGCGGCATTTATTGCTGCGTTTGGTGCTCCGTGCCATCGACACGACGCAATTGAACTGACCTCGACCGGTGAATGGGCCACAATTTCCACCCCCGGTGAACCGGTGGCTAATCCGCTTCCAGGAACTGAGAACTGAGAGCACTGGAGGCGACTGGACCATTCACGGTGACGACGTTCCCTACAAGGTCCAAGTCGATTTATGGCCGTGGGTACGGAGGGCTTGCCGTCAACGGGCGTGATCGCATTATTCTGTTAAGGAATAGACACAGGGACGCAGTGACAAGCTCGGCCGGCCGACCGTTTACTGCTGCAATGCTGTGGAAATTTTGCGCAATCGAAGCCATACGTTGCAGCGGTTGGATGTTAATAAAATTATCCTACCGGGCTGCCCGCGCCCCCATGAACGCACCTACTATGCCGAATGCTTCGTAATGCTACGGCACCATTTCGCGAAGGTTATGTTTGGCGATGATTTTTGTGAAGAACAAATTTAATTTTATCATTTAATTAATATACAGGTACCAAATTAGATTCATATTGTTACACTGGTTCTTTTTTTTAAGACGAACCTGTTAATGGTCGCCTATTGTAAAACTTTATCCCGAAAAACTTGTTAAATTAGCACCATGTCCTGATTTGATGTAGTACTTCAATTTTTACGTTCATTACTCTAATTATGCAAACAATAGATCTTTATAAAATAAGGTTGAAGTAATGGGAGTTAATATGCAGATAAAATGTTAATAAAAGCCGCTCCCATTCTTTTCTAAATTATCGTCTCTGAACTTTTTTCCAACTGCAAAATTATCGTTCGAATCTATTCCATTCTACACGCCGTCAATTACCGTTCATATTAAATTTAAATATTCGAGTTCGAAAATATCCAGCATTTTCGAAACTTTTCACTATAATGCAGTGCTTGACTGCACCTTATAAACACGCCTCAAACAAAACGATCGATTTGACAGTTGAAACGAGTATAGAAAAAAGAAAACAGTTTTTATTTGCGATGCCAAAGGACCGCGGCAAACAACAACAAAGTACCGTACGGGCCTAATATTGATTTTTCCTCCGCAAAGCAAATGCTGAAATGCATTCCGATAGTGTTTACCGGCTCGTTGACGAGCTGGTCGAATCGATCGGCCAACAGTATCGTACGCGTGTGGACGTAAAAACGGTGAAAAAGTGTAAATCACGAGCATTTGGAGTACTGCTTGGCAAACCAGATGTATCCTCCGGCAATGTCGATCAGTCCAAGTGTTCCAGTGTATCGGAATGTACCCCGTCCGATCCGTTGGCGATGCTGGAATGTCATCATTTCGAGATGCAAATAACGTCACGGTACAGATATCAAATTGAACGTTGTGAACGATTCGGACGATTGTTGGAACAAATACGAACGCTTCAACCAGACGATGGTTCCGAGCTGCACGACACGGAAAGGGTGTTGCTACAGTTTTTACTGTCTCTGAAAAATTCCTCCACCGATTGTAGTGACATTCTATTGGAGGTATGCTTGCCGAACTAAATCCGTAGACATGGTCTTTTACTTACCGTTCCGATCCATATTTCAGAATCCCTTTTTTGGCCATAGTAAGATGCCGGCCGCACGGTACGGACCTTATCCGATTTTTCGGCCCGAAGATTTCCGGATGGACGAACGATTGCTTACCGGATGCTACGATCAAAAGGCCAACCCGTACTTGTTTCGAGCAACTCACGACGTGTTTACTACAAACATTGCCAACATACTTGCTAATGAGGCAGTTCGGCAGGATCCGCTACCGGTAGAATGTTCCTATTTTAGCGACAAAATGGCCAGTCTGGGCCACTACCAGGGTCCGTTTCGCTACAATCTCCTGAGAGCCATCCGGCAAACAACCGATGAACGTTACGAACTATTTACAAACTATGAAATCGTTCCTCTCGATAAGCGTGCGACGGGAATAGAGGAAGAAACGTTAATTTTCGGCATGAATTGGGAAAATCTCGGTCAGCGCTACATACCGGGTGAGAAACCATTTGCTTCCGAATGTCCCGGTGCACTGTTTCGTTTGAATGCTGCCCAGGAAATCATACTCGGTCGTAAGCTTCCAGAGATAAAAACTGTATCGCGGTTAAATTTTATACGCGATATAAAATTTCTCATCAGTAAGTGTGGCAGTGTTTGGAAGTTGTTTAATGCACCATTAATACCTTCAATTCGTTTGTAGCCGGCATCAGTTCCAGCCTGTTCCAGTTCGACGAGAGTAATCGTTTCCAGGCGCTTGCCAACATTACCATTGAGGATGTAAAGATCGAAACGATTCAATCGTTCATCGATCAGGCGCTGGTGATCGGTACCTGCTTCCGCCGGTTGCTAATGATGACGCGTAAAAACCCCTACACGCTAGAGCTAATCATGGAGGGATTTGTGTTTAAGGCATTTTGCGAAAGTGTGGAAAACTTCCTCTGCTGCTACCGGGTGCTCGTTTACAGCTACGCGGGTGAATCGTTACTTCAGCTGCTGCAAATTCTTTCACCCGCCAACGAACAGTTGCTCTCGATGGCTAAACTGTGCAGCTTGCATCCGGGCAATGAGAGTGATCGTGAGTTTCCGACCGGTTCGCTACTGCTCGATCACTTGTACCGCGAGCTGATCCAAACAACGCAACCGAGTGTGAGCGTCTTCCTGCTGGCAACGCTGAGACGCTGCTGTCTCGAGTATTTTGCGATCTTCCAACGATGGCTGTTTCACGGACAGCTGCACGATCCATCTGGCGAGCTGTTTGTGTTCTTCGTTGATCACTATCGCTCGAATACGAAGCATTTCTTCGATAAGGCGTACTTTATCCGGCGAAAGAGCGTGCCCGGATTTTTGAAAGGATACGCTGAGGATATTCTGTTGTGCGGGAAGTACGTTATGCTGTTGAGAGCTTTCCGTCCTTTGGTAAGGAGAATCATGCCTGTTTCGAACCTTTAGAACCATATACTTTTATACCACTCCCCCCACGAATGGTAAAATGATAAACATTCTTCTTCATTTATAGCATCCCCTATTCACCCTCCAGCATCCGGAGCTGAACGTTTGTTTGTCGTTCGATGAAATCACCAAACTACGCACGAAATGGTTGCGCTACGTTGCCCAAGCACGCCAACTCTGTGGACCAACCGTGTCTGTGCGCGAACTGTATGAAACAAAACAGAACGAGCGGGTCGAATTTTATCGTGTCGTTGAGGAAAACTTCCGCACTTACATGGACCAATGGCGGGAGGAACAGGCAACGGAAGCGCAAGAACAGAAGCGCCGAAAGCAAAAACAAATGGAAGGACTTTTGGATCAACTGAACGAGATACGCGAAAAGAAGCTAATGGTTAAACGGAAAGAACTGCAAGATGAGCTGCTGCTGGAGCAGGAACGGGTCGAGATGGAAAATAAGCAACTGTTGCGTGAAAACCTAGAGCTTACAGATCGTGTAAAGAAATACGCGGCCCTTAACACCATGATGGACGCCAAGCTGGAGCAACTGCAAGCGGCTACGGTGGAACTGAGCATTGTGCCGGTGGTTACCATCACTACGGACGGTACGGATGGTGCGAGTGAGGAACCACCGTTTCAAAGTTGCCGTGAAAGTCGTGCCAGTACGGCAAGCGTTTCCATTTACGAGGACGCTCAAAAATCACCGTCACTCAGTGTGGATTCGTCCCCGTACGGTGCTGATAGTACGAGCAGCTGTAGCTCCGCTGCCAAGGGCGAACTTTCAACTTCCGGTGATTCCGGTGAGGATCATGATTGTACGGTGGTCGAGGGCCCAATAGTTCCAACGATCGACTCAAGTTCGACAATACTGGAGAGTGATCGAATTAATTCCAACCTTCCGACGGCGGAGACTGCAACGAGCGAGGGTGAAAGAAACCGGGCAAAGGTGTTGGGATCGACGGTGGGTGCGTTTCTGAATGAGGATCATGCGAATGCTAACGTTGAGCAGCTTGTAGTAGCTACTGCCAGTGCTGGACTACGCAAACTAACCGAAGCCCAACGGAACAAACTGAAAATATTGTCCCAAGAGTTCGAAATCGCTACACCCGAAGATGCAACCGGCATGGATGTTAACTGTAACCGATTGGCAGAGCGTCGTAAAAATCGAGAACGCATTCTTTTAAGTGATTACACGAGTCGTGAAGATGAAAGTTCCGTGCAACTGGTGGGTCAAGGTACTGGGCAAGAATTAACGGAACTGCAGAAAAATCGTCGTAAGATAATGAGCCAAGAGTATAATCTGCTGACGGACAATGCTATACCGGATGGTACGACAAGACGCGATCCCAACCAAAAACCCACTATGTACTTGAATCTTGATTCGGATCGCGCTAGGAACCGTCGGCGGATATTAGAGTCGGAATTTGATATCGCCACTGGTGTGGAGAATTTTCCCGCCTCACCAATGTCGGTTGATAGTGACACGATCGATGAATCTGTGAGTCCTTCGGTTGCCGTGATCGCCGGAACTGAGCAGGATGTTAATGCCAATCCCGTCACACATAAAGGGAATGGCCTGAAGCTGGACGTACTGGCAGCGGCTGAAGCTGCGGAAAGGTTTGCAATTGACAGGCGCTTCGGAATTCCGGACAGTGCTGCATTGGCACTGGAAACTCCTGCCAGTGCGATGAAAGTGACCGGAGAAGCGGAAGACGGTCTCGATGGAGGGTTTGATTTTACCCGTGCGAAAGCAATGGAAAGAAGAGAAGGATCGAGTGCGTGCAACAGTTTAGTTCCGGTGATGGCGGTGTTGGGAACCGGTACACAAATAGAGGATGATGAAGATGACGAAATTTACCGCGAATTTGTCCTAGCGATGAAGAAGCAGAATGCTAATTTTTGTCGCTTAGCTATACCTTCCCCGGATGACACCGAACCGGAAAAGGATTTCGCAGCAAAAGCGCTTGAAAATGAACTCAACAGTGTGGATGTGCTTACAATCACGCGGTTTCTGCAGTACTCGTTGGTAATTCCACTGAAAGCCCACATGGAGATAGTGAACAATGAGATACTGAAGATGTATCTGTACGATCTGGACATATTGGGACATTTCGAAAGTCTGCGCAACTACTTCCTGCTAATGGATGGGGAGTTTTCGACCCACATTTGTGACAATTTGTTTAACCGGCTGGAAACGGTACGAACGCCCGAGGAGTTACTCAACTACCAGACGCTTCACTCGATACTGGACGGGGCACTGTACTCTAGCAATGCTGGAACCGATCCGAATGCCAATCGGCTTTCGTTCATCGTGTGCCAGGTGCCGGAAAAGTTTGATCTATATTCGCCGAACGTATTTGGCATGCTGAACCTTAGCTACCGGGTCGAGTGGCCCCTGAACTTGATCTTCTCTATGGAAACGATCGAACAGTACACGAGCGTGTTCAAGTATTTGGTGAAGGTACGTCGTGTTAGCTACGTGCTGGAGGATTCCTTTCAGCTGCTAAAGGAAGCTAGCAAACGGTTAGGCAAACCGTTGCTCCATTCACCGCAGTACGCCCGGGTACAGCTCATCCGACACAAACTGTCCCATCTGGTGAACGCGCTCAAGAACTACATCACGAGCAGTGTGCTGCACGCATCCTGGGAAACGTTCCGTGAGGATCTACAGGACTCCACCGAAACAATGGAAGATCTGTTTCGCAAGCACCGAACGTATCTGAAGCGGGTGATCTTTCTTTGTCTGCTCAACAAACGGAGCCTCGAATTTTACAACAATATCGAGCAGATCTTTCGCGTGGTGTTGCGGTTCTATCGTCATTTGCGGTCGAAGGAGTGGCGATTGCAGGAACCACAGGTGGAAGGAACGAACGGTATGCAGTACTACGTACATCCACGCTACCGCCAGATTCTGGACGATGAACTGGACTTTGAGAAGCTGATCAAGTATACCATCTTCCTGGGGAATAAGATGTACGACCATGGGTACCAGAAGGAAATATCCGAGTTCCTGCATGTTATCAACATTAATGGTTATTACGATGATGTGAAGCCTGTTGTTAGTTAAGTGTGTTGTACATTTTTGCGACTTTGTTCTGGTTCTTTATTCTTCCCCTCCTCAGTAACTGTGTGTCAAACAAGATGTGTAAATTTATTTAGAAATCAGCTTGTAAATATGTAATATTTTATCATCTTCCAGCATCTGTCTGTAAACGTTCAGGGTATAGCATCTCGAATCGGAGGTAAAATGAATCTATTTTAGTAGGTTTAATTATGTTAATGCTCGTAACATGTTAATTTATATGTACAGAAATAAACTAATTGTTAGCTCAACGTTAATTTCTACTTTTGGAAACTTTGGAGACTATCGACTAAAAATCCAGCTGCCTCATGTTTTTATCGCAGACTCATTTACTTTGCTACTTTCTTTTGGTCCAGGTGGATCTTCTACCATAGGATCTGAACCGTCCGTCCAAAATGTTGGACTTACAGTCAGTATAGAGAGCATCATAGATTTTGAGGAATCTTCTCCATTCAAGACACTTAAACGAAGAAAAACCAGAAATGGACTTTGTCCAAAACTCACCTCTCAGAAGAGATGGAGCTCTATGAATTGCAAGATGAGCTACTATTGTACAAAGAATTAAACTTACCAAACTCTTGAGACCTGGTGGAACAGTAGTAATGCAAATCCGCATCCTAACTGACTATACTGCTGTCATACAAAAACAAAACACTCTGAGCTGGTCACGTCTTTAGAATGACTCCAGACGGACCAAGCTGGTAAAGTCTTTTTAGATCGTCCCCACGGACAGAGTGGGCTTGGTAGGCCTACATAAATGCAGATACAGCTACGGAAGCGTTACAGACTAATAATTCCGGGATAAGAGCAGTGGCGGATAAAACTATGGGCGGAACTGGCGGCCGCCAGAGACCTCACCGGTAAGGGGGGCCTCGGATCAAGGACCAAGTAGTCATAATGTTGGGGGCCTCAGCTACCATTTCGCCAGGGACATTCAAAGAGCTTGACCCACCAATTGGATAAGCCCACCGTAGTAAGGAGGCCATGTCTAGAAAGAGAGCATTGAGATTTTTCATCAGTTCCGTGATGATGCTCTACAATCTTCTTCTTCTATGGCTCTACAACCTCTAGAGGTCTTGTCCTACCATTTCTGGCTTCCGTGACTTGAAGATACCCGCAACATGATAGTCAGTCCCTACATACGGGTGAACGGCCCGAGTGGGATTCGAACCTCGGTTCTGCCCTTTCGAAGACCGGTGTCGATGTCTCCTCGGCCACTGAGCCGCCCCAATGCTCTACATTATGCAATGTTTATTACAGCTCTTATCAAAAACTCATCAGACATTTGTCGTTTTCACGCAAAATGTACAACGATGACTTACCGTAGCCCTCGATAAAAATAAATTACATTCATTACACAGTGCAAATTTCCGCTCGATTTGCATCGCTTCGCTTCCGTTCATCTGGATGCACGTGGGCTGCCACGCTGTACGCGCTGGAATTCACCATGAAACACTTTCATTCGAACAACTCTTGGTCGATGCATTCTCTTTTGAAAATAAAATTCTCGTGACGGCTCCAGCAGAAGATTACAGCATCGTAAAGTTAACGGCTCTTGGCAATAGGTGAAGATGAAAACCCTACGAACCATTGTGACCTAACGGTTTATTATTTTCCATTCTTTCCCATCCGGTTGCCCATTCCATACCCGCGTGACGTTTCACTTTCGATTGCTCCGGCGTGTCCAGCGTGTGTATGCATCCGTTCCGTTCGATGCTCGCCGCTGACCATGAACCCTAGGCACATGTCGCTTCTTGCGCTTGAGAACAGGCCGGAACGCCACCTTCCCTTTGCCGGGAGTACAACATTCCCTTTCGTTAGCGGGAGGTTCGATATTCTGGCTTCACTTTCGTGATTGGAAGATCTCTATAAATGCCCGTCCCGTTTTTGGACGTGCTCGTACTCGGTGTACGAAGTGGTCGAACAGGTTCCGGCGGGACTTGGGGCAATCATCACTAAACAGACGTGCTTCACCTTGGGGCTATTCGGTACCGTTAGCAGTAGTAGCAGCCGTGTGGTGTTGAACGTTTTGATTTGAGCGTTTTGTTTTGATTTCGATTGCCTATTCGTGGTGGAGATCGTCGAGAGCTTTTTTTTTGGGAGATAATGACTGTTAGTTTTCGATCAAGCGATCCGAGAGGTCCGTAGTTCACGGTTTGCCATTGACGAAGGGTTGCCCTTTCGTGATGCATTCACCTTCAACCGAAGCCAAACGGTTGGCGTTTTCTCTTCGGAATATTTAACTATTTGAATATCATCAGGTGGAGATAATGTTGAGCTTCGTCCGAGATATACCAGTTACGAGGGAAGGCTATTATATCGGGACGACAGGTCATTTTTATTTGAAGCAGTTTTTGCTTTCTAAAGCCAATTATGAAACAACCTTGACAGTTACCACAATTTTTTGAAAGAACAGTTTATAACCATTGCATAAAACAGTATGTCGTGCGATGTCTATTAATGCAAATTGTAATAAATATAAATATCGTCATTCGTACAACGTACCTGGGAAGTTTTCGATCGAAGACAGATCGAATCGTAGTTCGTGATGATCATTACCTTCTCATACAGTACCAAGTTTGCCATCACTGCAGTCATTATCGTGCCAGTAGGTGCAGCAATATGCCATTTGTTCGATGAGTACTGCGACCGATGCACCCCGAGACCAACGACCGTACCTTGGCGAAGCGACGAAACTTCAGGAAAAGGGCATCGGATTGGTAATCATTATGTGTGCTCATCTCACTGCTCACCGTTGCATCGACCGATCCGCAGGGCTCGGGAAGGTGACATAAGCCATACTGGTAAGTACGTGTTCTGTGTTTGCCTACCCCGATTGTCCGATCGGGGTTACGTTTTTGTGGCTGGCTTCCTTCAAGGACGATCGATCAATCTTGTTAAACTCATTAGCCTGACAGTGGAGAGTAAATATGCGCAAGCAAGCAAGGAAACAGCAGTAGAGATTAAGCCATTATTGCTTTTTTTTTCATTTGTAATTTAGTGGATATAATTAGGAGCTTGTAATGCAACACAGTATTTTTTAAGGATTTAAGTTTAATTAACTGTTGGTTGAGGAACACATCAGCTTTAATGATGAATGTTTAATAGATTATTACTTACACGAACAAATTCGCATACAAGACATTGTGTTCGTTTAATAGACATGCGATTAGAGTACATTGTACATGTTCTGGAGACATATTAACTAATTCCTACATGATATCCAAACTAAACGATCATAAAATATCCGAACTGACTAATTCTAAGAACCTATGAACTTCTGAATAAGAATCTATGACGAAGAAAACTGTGTACAAATGGTGCACAGTGATTTCAAGAATGGCCGTGAGAAGGTCGAAGACGAGGACCGTCCGGGGAGACCATCCACCTCGACCGACGACGCCTACGTCGCCCAAATCAAGGATTTGGTGGTCAACAAACGTCGGTTGACGATACGAGACCTTTCGGAAAGTGTTGG